>JASVEL010008586.1:0-11647 GCA_032618575.1 Nicotiana noctiflora
ATGAAGGGTGTTATGAGGTTTGGAAAGAAAGGGAAGTTGAGCCCAAGGTTTATTGGACCTTTTGAGGTGCTTAGGAAAGTTGGGGAGGTGGCTTATATGCTTGCTTTGCCACCCGGTTTGTCGGGAGTTCACCCGGTGTTCCATGTATCTATGCTCCGGAAGTATGTCGGAGACCCGTCTCATGTGTTGGACTTCAGCACGATACAGGATGTGGAACCAGTAGCCATTTTGGGTCGACAGGTTCGATTTTGGGTCGACAGGTTCGTAAGCTGAGATCCAAGGATATAGCTTCAGTGAAAGTGCAGTGGAGAGGTCGTCCCGTGGAGGAAGCAACTTGGGAGACCGAGCAGGAGATGCGAAGCAGATATCCACACTTGTTTGATGCTCCAGGTATGTTTCATAACCCGCTCGCGGACGAGCGTTTGTTTAAGTTGGGGAGAATGTAACGACCCGGCCTGTCGTTACGGGAATTACCACCCCGTTACCTTGCATTTACATATCTTATGCGTTTATAACAGTATTAGAGTATATCGGGTGAGTTAGGAGTGATTTGGATTGGAAATGAAGCAAATAGTATGTTTGAAGGAAGCTTGAATATGGGAAGTCAACCAAGAGTTGACTATTGAGTTAGAGTGCTCGGAACCGGATTCTGATGATTCGACTAGTTTTGGGGGATCATTTATGACTTAGGAGAGCAATCGGAATTGAATTCGGAGGTCCGGTGTAGTTTTAGGCTTGAATTGGCGAAGGTTGAATTTTGGCGAAAACTGGATGGTAGGTGATATTTTGATCCGGGGGTCGGAATCGAATTCCGACAATTTCTATAGCTTCGTTATGTGATTTTGGATATGTCGCAAATTTTCAGGTCATTCGGACATCGTTTGATCGGGTTTTGGATTGAATGTTAGTTTTGAAAGTTTTGAAGAAACTTAGGCTTGAATTCGTGAGTAAATGGTGATTTTGATGTTTAGTATGGTGTTTTTATGATTGGAACAAGTCCGTATCATGTTTTGGAGTATGTTGGTGGTTTTTGTTGGGGTCCCGGGGGCCTCGGGATGATTTCGGACCATCAACCGGGCATTTGGACTTGGCAAAAATCTGCAGAAAAACTGCAGGTTCTGCCCAGGCATCTAAGCCTTCGCGTTCGCGTGGCATGGGCCGCGTTCGCGAAGGCCAGGCGGATCATGCATCGCGTTCGCGAAGAAGGGGAGCCGCGTTCGCGTAGGTGTGTGAGGGTAAGGCTTCGCGTTCGCGGGAGGAGTATCGCGAACGCGTAGAAGGAATTTGGGCGACTGGGAGTTTGAGCATCGCGAACGCGTGGGAGCTCACGCGAACGCGAAGAGCAAAAAGCTCTGGCAGTGAAAAAAATCCAGAAACAGAAGGCTCATGGGTTTATACGCCAAAAACACAATTTTGAGCCCTAGAGAGAAGAAAACTCGAGGAAATCACTGAGAAATCATCGGGCATTCGTCGGAGGTAAGATTCTTGACTCAAAAACATCATTTTATGGTAGTATTAACATCAATCTTCATGAAATTAGGTTGGAATCTTGAAGAAATGTGGCCTAGATATTGAAAACGGGATTTTGAGTTTTGGGAGGCTATTTGAACTCCGATTTCGATAAATTTTATATGCACGGTACGAGGGTCGCGTTGGTACTAATTTCGGAATTTTCCGAGCAGTGGGCCCGGGGTCGGGTTTTACCAACTTGGTGTATTTATGCGAATTTCATGTAAATTGAAGTGGGTTATGATTCTTTGACCCGTATTTGATATAATTATTGTTATTTGACTAGATTCTACACACGAGGCAGCGAATTTCAAAGGAAAAGGCATTGCGGACGAGTCTACGGTCGGCTAGAGGTGAGTAGTTTGTGTATATGGTAGCCTGAGGGTTCGAAACCCTGCCTTAGCACATTGTGACGCTAGTAGGGCGTGGCTCGCACACCGTGGCAGGTGCGGGATTGATTGTGACCGGGGATTGAGACTTGGTCCATCCCGGAAATGAATAATATGTTATTAGTGTTGGAAATACACTGTATTTGATATATTTGTGGGTGATAAGCCTTGTTTGGGGCCTTGTGCCGATCTGTAGCGTCCTTAGAGGACAATATTTATGTGATAGCTATAATTGCTTAAATCACCGATCTCAGTCCTGGAAATTGAAATCACCTTTTTGAAATGCTAAGTCACCGGCTTTTGCAAATTTAATAAAGTTAAAGTATTTTTCATAAATTATGAACTGGAAACTGGAATTAAGAAAAATGAACTGTTTTGTGATTTATTTACTTATTGTGGACCGAGCATGGATCGGGCTGCACGCCGCAGTGGTTGATATGAGGATCGGGCTGCACGCCGCAGCAGTATTGCGCTTGGGCTGTAGGAGCCCCTCCGGAGTCTGTACACACCCCGAGTGAGCGCCGTCGACGTTAAATTGGATCGGGCTACACGCCGTAGCGGTTATGTGCATTGCATTGCATCTTTATTTGTTGAATTACTCTGTGGTAGCTGAATTGTACTGTTGATGCTAGTTCGTAGGAGATTCGGACTGTAGAGTAGCTTCATATTGTGGTATTCTGTGGATTTCTTATTTTCAGCTACTTGTATATATTTATTACTCACTGAGTACTTAGTACTCACCCCTACTCCCCTGCACCTTTTGTGTGCAGACTCAGGTACTCAGGAGCAGTAGACAGGCATTTCCCGCGTTTGCAGTGTCATATCGAGTTGCTGAGGTAGCTGCCTACGTTCGCAGAACCTAGCTTCTCCTCTCATTTCCAGTTGTTATTTTGTATTTTGTATTCAGACTTGAGTATTTCTATATAGTACTCTCTATTCCTGTTGGGTTTTGTTAGAGGCTCTAGACTTGTGACTCCGGATCTTTGGGAGTGTCAGTATTTTGTTCATTTCTATTATTATTGAAGTTCTTAAACTCATATATTCTTCTTGGGTTGTCCATTTGGGACTGGTATTCGATGTAATCAGAAATTGTTGGTCTGGCTGGCCTAGCTTGATTGTTGGGCGCCATCACGACCGGATTTAGGGGTCGTGACAAGTCATTCATTAACAGTTATATATACTCACTGTCCTATGTCATTGGTTATGAATAATTGATTCATAGATAATTGTGTCATTCTATACTATGGTACCCGATCGTGAACTACAATGGATTATCCGTACTAATGGTATCGTGAACCATTAGTACACCGTGAAATCAATTATGATTATTATAAATATATTGGACTTATGCTATTACATAATAGCATATAGTACTCATAATAAAAAGTATAGATCATGACGATAAAGCATATTAAATATGGACAACCTCTTAAGTGGTTGTCTATAACATAAGTCCAATTCGTACTTAATTCAAGTCATAATATCATATGGTATATTAATTTAGTTAAAATACAATTTTGAACACTGAATACTAATATCGTAATAACTATAGTATGAGATCTAGGGGAATAATATATTCATGTTAATTTGAGAAATGAGTTCATAATATGTAATATTTATTTAAATTAAGGGTTGTATAAATTAGTCAATACAGTATAATTTATAAGTGTTAAACCAACCATTGGACTTATGATATTATGACATTATTATAAATTTATAGTCCATTGGACCTATACTCATATGAAATTTATTGTTATCACACATTTTCATATTAATTTAGTATATGAAAATGGTAATGTCTAACCAATGAACAAATTTATTCATGTGACAAATGAAGGTCCTAGTGTTATGCTTAAATACCAAAGTTTAGTGAAAGTGTATATTAGGTTTAACATACACTTATTAAAATGGGTATTCTTGGAATACAATCTTCATACATGGTTTTATCATATGGTTTAAACATATGACATTGTTATATGCATATTCATTACATATGCATATAATATAATATTCATAAATTCATATTAAGGACATAGACTGCAATCATAAGGTCTAACCAATGAATTAATACAACCCTTAATTTAAACAATTATTATTACATATTTATGACTAACGTAAAATCGTAATATATTATTCCAATTACATATATAATATATCAAATGTGGTATTAGACGTATAAACCCATTATAGTATATCTCTAACATATATCAGTACTAATTGAGGTCAGTGTATAAATTTATGTGTATACACAACCATTGTATAGGATATCTAACATCGTACTTATTAGTGTTAAATAATAGAGGGTTTGTAATTATTAATGTGAATAATAATTACAATACCGCCAATGATATCCTATGCATGATATCATGATTAGAAAAATATATGATTATCCTATTCATGATATCATGATTAATATATTTATCATTGTAGTCATTATAGTTCTTAATATGATATACATAAATACTATATGATAATTGATTATAATCAACCCTAGTTGTTTTATCCGTTTATTATATGGATTTTATTTACGGAGTATGTATACTAATTATTCATCCATGAAGTCCAATTCCACGAGCTGTCTATCTTAATTTAAGCTAAAAATTAACTAAAATTAGTGATTAATGATCATCTTTGCTTTTTACTATTGCAGGCCCCTTCTCGCCAAAAAGAAAAGAGGCCGAACTCAAATGCCAAGTGTTCATAGCAGAAAGGAGCGTAAAATAATCACTCTAAATGAGTATAATCAACCCGTTGGTCCTACTAAAGAAGTTGTACAAGAGTTGGGTAGCTTCCTTGGCACATTGGCAAGGAATGGGACTTTTTATCCTCTTAATGTATTTAATTGGAGGAAACTAGACACAAAAAATGATATGTGGATATATATCAAGGTATGAAGTTCGTAATGTCTATTAAACGTGGATGATAGTTCTTATTTCTTACACTAACCCAATTGCACTAAATTTGTAGGAAAAATATGATATTCCTGACGAGGCGAAACTATGGGTTTTTGAATCAGTTTGTAGTGCTTGGAGAAAGTATAAGAGTCAATTGAAGACAAACCACTTCAAAGCCTATGACAAAAATGAGCTTCGAATGATGAATAGGCCACTAGATATTCCAAACACTTTAAGGATCTTCTTAAATATTGGAACTCCGATGGTCACAAGGTAATTACATTCGGAATCTCTTGTCTAATCTTTGGTAAGTGAACCATTCTCTGCTATTTTCTCTTTGTCTAACTTGTGTAATATGAACTGAAGTAATATGCTTTCCTGGTTCCATTTCTTTTCATACCTAACTTGTCTAACTGATATGTCGTGCATGTATAATAATTAACTTGGGGAAAAAGAGTTACATTTTGAAAGCTATGGGTGATCTACACAGGATACAAAATAGTTGAAATTATATACACTATCAAGTGAAACAAAGTCTACACTTTTAGCGCAATTTAACTTGCTATGACATATTACTTTCAAGTTATTATATCAGACTTGATAACGAGAGTTACCGGTTTTATTATTCGAATTTTATAAGTTACTATAATCAACTCCCTATCCCTTATTTTATATATAAATTTATTGCAAAAAGGCCTCCAGAAATCTAATATGAAAAGCTGACAATTCATGCTTTTGGTTGTTTGTACTTTGTACTTTAACATTCGTACTTCGCTCCGGCCTGTTTGCTGAAATATTAATTATCAATTTCAAGAAATCTGATTTGTTGTTTAAGGTTTTCAACAGTCTAGTCAATAATGCCATTTTCAAAATAAATAAGCATAGAGATATGGGATCACCCTGTCTAATCCCTCTCTTAGCCATAAATGGGATTGTTGGACTTCCATTTATGTCAATAGACCTCGGCAAACGTTTGACACAAGTCATGATCCACCTTATATACTTCTCTAGGAAATTCAACTCTGTGAGTACTTGATTAAGAAGTACCCATTTAATTAAATCATAGGCTTTTTGCATGTCTATCTTAATCATACATCTCGCAAAATTCCTTTCCTGGCATATCCCTTAACTAGCTTATGACTCAGCAACACATTATCAGTTAGCAACCTGCCAGATACAAAAGCAACCTAGCAGTTATCAACCAGTGATTCCATCACATAGGTAGCCTATTGGTAATCATTTTGTAGATGAGTTTATACAGGATAGTGTAACAGTATGTTGGCCTATATTCCTTATTCATTTTTAAAGCTACATGCACTTCTCAAAACAAAATCATCCTCTACAATAAGATATTTGATCTGATTATGTGATTTCCTCCCTTTCATGTTGGCATAGAAGTAAGTTGTGTGTGAGTCACCTAGTTTAAACTGCCATACCTTGTATTTTTGTCTATATATACTTTCTTCAATCATTCTCCGATCTAGTATCTAAGTGTTTTTTGCCGTAGACCTGCCCTGTACTTCCTGCCGATCCTCATTCTATTTTTGATTCTGCATTGGACTTGCATCTACGCCTCACTCGACCTCTAGCAAGAAGAGGACAATAGAAGTTGGTAAAGCACCTATAGCATGAGCTTTAAAGTACAAATTCCAAAGCAACAAATTCCATACATGATCAAAATGTTTGATCATTCAAGATACAGCCTATAGCATCTGAATGAAGCCTCTGAAAGTGTTTCCAGTTTACTTGTATGTTTTCACATAGACATGCAGGCGTACGAGTTACTTCACTAGTACAATTCCTTGAATCTTTTGCAGGCTTCTACGACGTTATCCCTGTGCCCAAATGCACTTACTCTGACAAAACTTTCACCACCAGGTCCAAAACCACTGCCTGGTGTGGTAACAACATGAGTCTTCTCTAGTATCTCGCTGAAAACCTCCCATGAGCTTCGTCGAGGGAAGTGAACCCACACGTAGGGTGTCTAACTTGTTCTTTTTGGTTTTTCATTTTCTTTCCTCTGCCTTGGATAGGAGAATACTAACAGATATAGAGGAATATGAGCATTTTGACTTAAAAAATCAGCAAGTCAAAATGCAACTTGCAAGTCGCAATAAATCAAAGGAATGTGAACTTATGTACTTATTTTGCACTAAGTGTGGCAACAGTTGTTACAGATTGTTAAATTGAATTGTTAGGTTGGTTGCTTTGAGAAAATTGCTTGGTTGTAAATGTTTGGCATGCATTTTGAAGGCAAATTTTGCACTTTGTGAGCTGTTGTCCAGTGATTGACTTGTTTATTTGCAGAAAATGTCCAAAACCAATACATAGAATCGAAATAAGTTGAAGTGTCCGCACACCGCTGGAAGAACACCTTTTGCTCTAATTCGCGAGGTTTGATGTTTTATCTTTCTTGATTTTTAAATTATGAAGTTGCTAACTTTATATGGAAAGATTCTTATACCTGTTTTCATGTAACTAGGAAAAAAAGAAGGAAATCTCTGATACTTCAGATACGGTATCAAATAAGGAAATTTTTGTGGCTACAAGAACAAGAAAACTTGGCCGAGTATACAAAAGCTCGTATGACAGTACAATTAGTAAAATTGTATGGAATTTCTAATTTAAAGTTTGTCGTAATTTATTTTTTCTTAATTATCGATTTAATTTTAGTTACTTAAACTCTTTTCTCTCGCATTTGGTTTGTAGGCCGAAATGGAAAGAATACAATCAACTGAGGAAAGTGAAGATGGCAGTCATTCAATTGACGCTTATGCATCCGTCATGGGACCTGAACATCCAGGTCGCGTGAGATTGTATGGACGAGGGGTTACCAAAATTGTGTTAAAAGGGCAAAAAGAGAATCTTGGATCTTCTTCCGATGCTACTGATGAGAGGATGCAACAGAAAATGGAGGAAATGGAAGAGAGGATGGATAAAAGAATGCAAGAAAAGTTGAACGAACAAAAGGACGCTATAGAACAAAATATTACAATGAACGTCATCGCACGACTTCAGCGTCTGAACCCAGATATGCGACTTGATACTGACATGTTAAGGTTCAGTGCACGTTCACATGTAGAAGCTTTCGCTGCACGACAAGATGATGTTCAAGTAAACGGTCGACCATCTGCTGGTAGTACCAATCAAGGTTAGTATGTACCAAATGTTATAAATCTTCTTCTATTTCTTCTTCTCCTCCTCATTCCTTGGTTGGGATTTAGCTTTCATTGTTTCTTACCTTCAAATTTCCAGCTTTATAGTTTTGATCTTTGGGCTATGTGATTATTGACTTGAGTTTGTACATTTGAAGTGAATACTTATGTAGGTTCAAAAAGTTTGTGCTTTTGTTGAATTGGTTGGTGTGGATCAAGTATGTACTTTGTATTCTGGGTTATTGGTGTGAACTGAAAGTGCAGTCAACTAAGTAGATTACCATATGTTTGGATCATATTTTCAACATAGTTGTTTTGCGTCTGATGGAATGTAGTGGGTGAGCACAAATTTGGGAATCGATTTCTTAATTTGGTTATGCCTTTAAACTAATGATCATAGCATCTTTGCTTTGAGAAAACAGAGGAATTAACTTTTAGTTGGCTAATAAGAGGAACCCTTGTAATCTGGTTCCAAATTAAAGTTTTAGTATAGAATCTTGGGAAGGTACTTTTATCATTTGTAAAACTTCCTATTACATTCTTTCGTAAAGGGAATATTGGTTGGTGTAACTGTACATAGTTGCTCTGTACTTGATTGATTGTTTAGTAATTCAAGTTGTCAAAGTGAATGTAAATTTGAACGTATTTTTTCTCCCCTCTCCTGGCTATGGTTCTTTTCCTTATCATCCTTCAGTTGAAGTGATCATGGTTCAGGTAAGAAACGGAAATGTTTAGGAGCTACTTAATTTGGTTATGCCTTTAAACTAATGATCATAGCATCTTTGCTTTGGAAAAACAGAGGAATTAACTTGTTTGATTTCTCAGCTATTTTGCTCGTTGCATTTCAAAACTACGACAACCCTTTTGGTATGATACATTTTGAACTAGGAATAGACAACTTAAGTGTAAAAGTGGGGAAGTTGAGACAGAAATACGAGCTGATGTGCGTAAGTTCTGTGGCAAAGTTGTTCAGGTTTTAACTGACCTTAATCTAAAAGCATCGCTTCTTAGGGCTCTGGAACCAGATTGTGAATCTCAACTGGGTGACATGGTTCTCACTTTGAAAATGTAATGACCCGGCCCGTCGTTATAGGAATTACCACCTCGTTACCTTGCATTTTCATATTTTATGCTTTTATATCAGTAGTAGAGTATATCGGGTGAGTTAGGAGTGATTCGGGTTAAAAATGAAGCAAATAGCATGTTTGAAGGAAGCTTGAATATGGGAAGTCAGCCTAGAGTTGACTATTGATTTAGAGTGCTCGAAACGGATTCTGATGATTCAACTAGTTTCGGGGATCATTTATGACTTAGGAGAGCAATCGGAATCGAATTCGAAGGTCCGGTGTAGTTTTAGGCTTGAATTGGCGAAGGTTGAATTTTGGCGAAAACCGGATGGTAGGTGAGATTTTGATCCGGGAGTCGGAATGGATTTCCGACAATTTCTGTAGCTTCGTTATGTGATTTTGGATATGTCTGCAAATTTTCAGGTCATTCGGACGTCGTTTGATCGGGTTTTAGATTGGATGTTAGTTTCGGAAGTTTTGAAGAAACTTAGGCATGAATCCATGTGAAAATGGTGATTTGGATGTTTATGATGGTGTTTTTATTGTTGGAACAAGTCCGTATCATGTTTTGGAGTATGTTGGTGGTTTTCGTTGGGGTCCCGGGGGCCTCGGGATGAATTCGGACCATCAACCGGGCATTTTGAACTTGGCAAAATCTGCAGAAAATTGCAAGTTACTGTGCAGGCATTTAAGCCTTCGCGTTCGCGTAGCATGGGCCGCGATCATGAAGGCCAGGCGGGTTAAAGCATCGCGATCGCGTGACTGGGAATCGCGTTCGCGTAGGCCAGGATTCTTGAGCTTCACGATCGCGTTCCTGGAGTTCGCGTTCGCGTGGGAGCGTGAGAAAGTGCATCGCGTTCACGTGAGGGGCATCGTGAACGCGTAGAAGGAAATATGGGCGGTTGGGAGCTTGAGCATCGCGAACGGGTGGTAGGCGTCGCGTCCGCAAAGAGTGAACTGGAGCTGAGCATCGCGAACGCGTGAGAGGTCACGCGAACGCGTAGAACAAAAACGATGTCAGTGAATTAAAAATTACATAACAGAGAGCTCGCGGGTTCATTCGCACAAAACATAATTTTGAACCCTAGGGAGAAGAAAACACGAGGAAAACACTGGGATTTCATCGGGAATTCATCGGAGGTAAGATTCTTGACTCAAAAACATAATTCTATGGTAGATTTAACATCAATCTTCATGAATTTGGGTAGAAATTGTGAAGAATTGTGGCCTAGGCATTGAAAACGAGATTTTGAGTTTTGAAAGGCCATTCGAACTCCGATTTCGATAAAGTTTATATGCACGGACTCGTGGCGAGACAAGGATCGCATTGGTATAACTTACTGAATTTTTCGGACAGCGGGCCCGGGGTCGGGTTTTTACCAACTTAGCGTATTTTTGAGGTTTTCATGTAAATTGAAATGGTTATGTTTCTTTGACCCGTAAATGACATAATTATTGTGGTTTGAATAGATTCTACACGCGAGGCGCGAATTCTAAAGGAAAGGGCATTGCGGACGAGTCTACGACCGGCTAGAGGTGAGTAGTTTGTGTATATGGTAGCCTGAAGGTTTGAAACCCCGGCTTAGCACATTGTGAAGCTAGTAGGGCGTGGATCGCACCTCGTGGAAGGTGCGGGATTGATTGTGACTGGGGATTGAGACTTGGTCCATCCCGGATATGGATAATATGCTATTAGAGATAGAAATACACTATGTTTGACATATTTGTGGGTTGTAAGCCTTGTTTGGGGCCTTGTGCCGACCTGTAGTATCCTTAGGGGATAGTATTTATGTGATAGCAACACTTGCTTAATCACTGATCTCAGTCTTGGAAATTGAAATCACAGTATTGAAATGCTAAGTCACCGGCTTTCGCAAATTAAATAAAAGTTAAAGTATTTTTCATAAATTATGAACTGGAAACTAGAATTAGGAAATATGAACTATTTTGTGACTTATCTGATTATTATGGACTGAGGATGGATCAGGATGCACGCCGCAACGGTTATTATGATATGAGGATCGGGCTGCACGCCGCAGCGGTATTTGCGTTTGGGCTGTAGGAGCCCCTCCGGAGTCTGTACACACCCCTAGTGAGCGCCGTCGACGTTAAATGGATCGGGCTACATGCCGTAGCGGTTATGTGCATTGCATTGCATCTTTATCTGTTGAATTATTCTGTGGTAGCTGTATTGTACTGTTGATGCTAGTTCGTAGGAGATTCGGACTGTAGTTTAGCTTCATATTGTGGTATTTTGTGGATTTCCTACTTTCAGCTGCTTTTATATATTTATTACTCACTGAGTACTTAGTACTCACCCCTACTCTCCCCGCACCTTTTGTGTGCAGACTCAGGTACTCAGGAGCAGTAGACAGGCATTTCCAGCGTTTGCGGAGTCATACCGAGTTGCTGAGGTAGCTGCCGACGTTCGCAGAACCTAGCTACTCCTCCTCTTTTCAGTTGATATTTTATATTCAGACTTGAGTATTTCCATACATTATTCTCTATTTCTGTTGGGTTTTGTTAGAGGCTCTAGACTTGTGACTCCAAATCTTTGGGAGTTCTTTGACTCATATATTCTTCTTGGGATGTCCCTTTGGGACTGGTATTCGTTATGATAAGTAATTATTGGT
>JASVEL010008587.1:0-44210 GCA_032618575.1 Nicotiana noctiflora
CCACTCGCTCCCAAATTTAATAATAGGCTACCCGGAAACTATGGCCAATGCCAAGATTTAAATCACTTTGTGGTCGGTGCGCCACATAATCCCGAATTTAACAATAGGCTACTGGCAACTATGGCCAATGACAAGATTCAAATCACTTTGTGGTCGGCGCGCCACACGATCCCGAATTTAACAATAGGCTACTAGCAACTATGGCCAATGCAAAGATTCAAATCACTTTGTGGTCGGCACACCACGAGATCCCAACTCTTTAATATGTAAGCGGTCGGCATGCCACACGATCCCAATTCTTTAATATGTGAGTGGTCGGCGTGCCACACGATCCCAATTCTTTAATCTATGAGTGGTCGACGTGCGACACGATCCCAATTCTTTAATAATATATATTATCAACAATAACCAATAATCTCTTATCAACAGTAAGTGTATAAAAGTATTACCGGTGTTGAACCAATAATCTTCACTTCAACAATATTTATATTACCGGTGTAAAACCAATAAATGATAATAAATCAACAATATATCTCTATTAGCGGTGTAACACCAATAACTCTTAATCAACAATTTATATGTACTTTACCGGTATAAAACCAATAAATGATAATGAATCAACAATTTATCTCTGTTACCAGTGTAACACCAATAACTCTTAATCAACAATCAATATGTATTTTACCGGTATAAAACCAATAATAATTTCCCTTCACATAATCAATAAGGATTAATAAGAATTTAATCCATTTTTAAGATTCACGGTCATTCGACCCCCCAACGTATAGATACTCGTCACCATGCCTATAAGTCGGATTCCACATATCACAACTTACACATAACTCAATTCCTATTCCCTCAATCTAGGATAGAACAAACACTTACCTCGAAAGTTTATGAACAACTCAATCCATAGCGATGCCTTTTTCTTTTGAATTTGGCTCCAATTCATTCGTATCTTATCAAAATTGATTTAATATCATCAATACTACTCAATAAACTAGTTATTATGGCCAAATATAATTTTTACAACATTCTGCCTAGAATAGTGAAAATCGACCCTGAGCCCACATGATCGAAACTCGAGTTTCGAACCAAAATAAATTCACCCAATCATCCACGAGTCCAAATATATAATTTTTTCTCAAATCGGACCTCAAATTAAGGTCAAAATCCCAATTTTTATGAAAACCTAAGTTCTACCGAAAACCCCATTTTTACCAATGAAAAACCTTAAATTTAAGATGAAAACATGATAGATGATGTTAAAGTTTGGAGAAATTGAGTAAAAGTTGATTTACCAATGATTTGGAGAAGAGGGAGTTCGTGAAAAATCGCCAATGGATGTTTTTGGGTTGTGAAATATGAAAAATAAAGCTGGAAATCGTGATTTACAGGTCTCTGTGTTCGCATTTGTGAGCAAGGGTTCCCAATTTGCGAACCCCGACCAAATCCTGAGATTTGAGAAATAAGCCAAGGATGGGAAGTTCGCATTTGCGAACTTTTTTTCGCATTTGCGAATCTAGGCAAAATCTAGGAAGTTCGCATTTGCGAATCCAGGCAAAATCTGGGACGTACGCATTTGCGAACTAATGTTCGCATTTGCGAAGTCTGCAGGTCAGGTGCTGACAGCAACTCTCTAACATGAAAAATTGATCTCGTGGCCTATCCAAAATTCACCCGAGCCCTCGGAGCTCCAAACCAAATATGTACACTGACTTAAAAATATCATACGAACTTGCTCGAGCGATCAAATCGCCAAAATAACATCAAAATCAATGATTTGAGCCTTAAAACTCGAGATTTCATTCAAAATTTCATAACTCCCAAAATTTCCAATTTAAGGCCGAAACATGTCAAACGACGTCCGTTTTCAACCAAACTTTACAGGAAGCGCTTAACCAATATATATGACTTGTACTCCGGCGTCGGAACCAAAATACGAGCCCGATACCATTACTTTTTAATCAAATTTCAGTTTCATTTTCCTTAAATATTTTCAGAAAACAATTTAACAGAAAATTTCTTTTACCGGGGTTCTAGACCTCGGATTTCAATTCCGGGCATACGCCCAAGTTCCATATTTTTCTACGGATTTTCTAGGACCGTCAAATCATGGGTCCAGGTCCGTTTACCAGAATGTTGACCAAAGTCAACCATATCAATATTAATATCAAAATTCTTCAAATTTTCCACATATTTCATATGTTTCAACATAAAAATTTTCCAGCTTCGCGCTTGGACTGCGCACGCAAATCGAGGCAACTATAAATAAGGTTTTCAAGACCTTAGAAGCTCGAAATGATTAAGAAAACAAGTGATGACATTTTGGGTCGTGACAAATACATCTAACAAAAAACAAATTACTAAATGCAAGATTTAGTGTAGTTGTAAGAAAGTCTATAATATTAGTGTTACTAGAAGCATTATCCATTGAAACTTACATTTTTAATCTCTAATGCAAAAATATCTACAAATATCTGCAACGGTGTTAGCAATAAATTTACCTGTGTGACGTGAATTAATTATTCTATAAGCAATAATGCGCTTTTATATTTTCTTTTTCTCATCATTACAATGAGTAGTAACAGTAAGATAATCATTGTCATTACTCTTTCTACCAACATCAGTAGTAATAGCAACGTGATAATTTGTATAAGTAAATAAATAGCGCAAATATTGTTCATATACATGTTTATATTCATAAATGCCGCTCTTACGGTTGCGTGAGGTCATCTTTTATAAGTAGGATTAAAAACAATTCTAATATAAAACACAAAGAGAGGGATAGAAGGAAAATTATAGGGTAAGCACATAACAATAACTTTTTTGCCAATTCTTTACGATCTTTATTTGGATAGTAATATAAAATGACACCGGTAGTAGTATTAATTCCCATTAGAATTATATTTCACCCAATATTAGAGTTAACCTGAGTACCTATACTTGTCCCCTCCTGCGCATCTTTTATTTGAAGAAATCTAACTTTATGTTTAGGGTGTGTTTTTATGTGTCTTGTAAAAGTACCCGTACCGCTACGGTCTCCAGTAACTTTATGAGCCATCAAATTCCAACAAGTTTTACACTTAGCCTTATTTTTATCTCTTAGTTGAATAAAAAAGTGCCAAACAAGAGATGTTTCGCACCATCTAGAAGGTTATCTATTAAAAGTAGGGGTTATTACATGAGGGTCAGGCGGGGCATCATTTGGATTATTATCAGTTGATTTAACAATAGGACTAGTAGGTGTATCATCTAAATCCGGTTGTGTTTCATCTAAATCATCATTTTCATCGATAGTTTGATAACCATATAGAGCATTTTATATTTATCATTTAATTAGTCACCTGGTGCAATATCATGGAAAAATTGGCTATCGGTAAATTGAAAATAAGGGTTATCACTCTCAAGAATAATAATAGTTGGAGGAGGACGGGTAACAGGTCTGCATCGGGGATCCGAGGGAGGAGTAGTAGCTTGGCCACTAGATTCACCAATTTTAGATTTTTCCTTACCACAAAATATTTTTTTCAAAGAAAAGGCCATATTAATTATAATTATACAAACTAAAAAAAATAAAACTATAATATTAAAAACTTAAGAGTTGGAATGAGGTTAAAGAATTGATGAACAACTTCTTCAAAATTGTATATCGTTGAAGACTTGAATACTTCAATTCACCAACTTAACAATTTTTCACAATTTGCAATATTAAAGTAAGCAATTATAGAAAAAACTAGAGAGAGATTGATGATTTTATGAGTTAAAATAAAAAAATGAGGGGGTATTTATAGTTGAAAATAGGAAAAAGTATAATTATAAAAAGCTCGGGGTTAAAACAAATTTTAGGAGGCAAATGGCTATTTCTTTAAAAGCAAAACGGCTAAGTTGGCATGCCTATTGCTAGTTTTTAAACTTTCAAACGTTGTCCAATTTAAAAAAAAAATAAAAAAATTGTCGTTGGGCTCATTAGGCCCGGTTGAACCGGCCCAGGCCCGCTAGCCAGTTCTGAGCTCGCGGTCTTTCATACTGGACTGAGCCATAGTGGGCTCCAAGGACCGCTTGGGATTAGACCATGCAGGCCATCCCGTTTAGCCCAAATCTCCTGTGGGTTCATGGTCCCAGGCAGGGCACAGACCACAATACAGCCTTAGCCATGAGTTCACGTGTTTGAAGGTGCTTTAGAACCTTGGGGAGTGATCGATATTAACTATTTACACTTAGTCGGGCCGAAATCGCTTTCAAGGCAGTGGCTTGCCACGACACAATATTTTTAATATGTTATTCTTCTTTCCTTCTTATTCTTAGTCAATATTATCTACTCTTCCTTGCATTTTGAAAGCAATTTTACATATAATATTCACTAATGGCCATCACTTTGAACAAAACACTTCCTAATCTCTCAAAGCTTGAGCCGTTAGATGGAAATAATTATAAGAATTAGTTCTAGAAACTTTTAATTTTCTTTGAACAATTAGAAGTTGATAATATATTTTGTTTAACAATCCTTCTACTGATATTGTTGCTAATAGTTATAATTCCGCTAATACAATTGTGTTGATGATGTTGGTCAGAAGAAATTTGAAAAAGGTAAATAAAACAGTAAGAGGGCATCTTCTTAACCATATGACTAACCCTCTCTTTGATTTTTTTATAAATTATAAATTTGTTAGTCATATAAGATAGTTTGGAGAAGAAATATGATGCCGATGATGCAAGAAAAAGAAGTAAATTGTTGGAAAGTGGATTAAGTTTCAGATGGTTGATGATAAGCCAATCATGGAATAGGTTCACGAGTATGAGAACTTGATCACTGATGATTTAAATGAGGGCATGATGTGTGAGATTCTTCAGGCCAATGTTCTACTTGAATGTTTCCACCTCCCTGGAGTGATTACAGGAATTAACTAAAACGCAAAAAGGAAAACTTAACTTTTCAAGAACTGATCACTCACATTAGGATTGAGGAAGAAAACTGTCTCAAAAATGAGGAGTCTGAATGGCTTAAGTATAGATAAAATCTATCTCTCCTAATTCTAATAAAGCTAACTTTGTGGAATCTTCTAGTACTTTTGTGAAAGATAGGTTTAAAGGAAAATAGAAGAAAGGACATTTGAAGAAGAGGAATTACTTTAATAAGCCAGAGGGCCATATTCAAAAGTTGAAAGGACCTTGCTGTGTTTGCGGCAAAATTGGTCACAAGGCTTTTCAGTACAACCATAGAAACGGATAAAGCTCAAAGAATGGATGAAAAGCTCAAGTCCAAACTAACCTTATTGAAGGTGGTGATGCCATTATTGTTGTGGTTGTTGAGGCGAATATGGTGGCTATCAAAACCAGCTGGATAGTGGACATAGGTACTTCAAGGCACCTTTACGCCAACAAGGAGATGTTTTACGACTTTGAGAAATCTGTTGATGGTGAGTGTGTCTACATGGGTAACTCCAATACAGCTGGAGTTATGGGTAAAGAAAAAATTCTCCTTAAGTTAACTTCTGAAAAAGCCTTTGCCTTGAATAATATTCCGTATGTACCATCCCTTGGTAGAAACTTAGTTTCTGGTGCGCTTCTCAACAAAGCAAGTCTTAAACTTGTTTTTGAATCTGATAAAATTATTATTTCTCATGGGGGGAACTTTCTTGGGAAGGGTTACCTTAGTTGGGGTTTATTTATACTGAACATCGCTCAAGAGATTACTAATAATGCTAGTACTTTCAATTCTACTTATAATAATGAGTCTATTGATTTGTGGCATGGTAGACTATGGCATGCTAATATTGCTTCTATTAAAAGACTTAGAAAACTAGAATTAATTCTTGCAGTTAATGTTGATAATTTTTCTAAGTGTCTTGTTTGTGTAGAAGTAAAATATACCAAAAAGCCTTTTAAGAATGTAACTAGTAGAAAACAGAATTGCTTGACCTAGTACACTCAGACTTGGAAGATTTCAAGAATATTGTTAGTAAGGGGTAGAAAGAAATACTACATCACCTTTGCAGATGGATTTTCTAGATACACTAATGTATATCTTCTTAATTCAAAAGATGAGACTGAAACCATGTTTTTAAAATACAAGGCAAAAATAGTGAATCAATTAGACAGAAAAATCAAGAGGTTTAGGTATGACAGGGGTGGTGGATACAATACTCATACTGTAGAAGCCTTTTGTGAGAAAAATATCATACATGAGGTTAATGCTCCCTATACTCCCCAACAAAAATGGTATAGCTGAAAGGAAAAATAGAACCCTTAAGAAAAAGATGAATTTTTTGCTTTTGAGTTCAGGTTTATCTGATAATGTGTGGGCGGGAAGCTGTTTTATCTGCATGTTATGTTCTCAATAAATCCCCTCATAAGAAGTTAGATAAAATCCTATATGAGTTATGGAAAGGGTTTGCCCCTAACTTAAAATTTTTGAAAGTGTGGGGGTGTTTGGCTAAGGTTGATCTACCAGATTTTGAACAAGTAACTGTTGGACCTAAGATTGTTAACGTTATTTTTATTAGTTATGCTCAAAATAGTGCTGCATATAGATTTATTTCTTTGAATGATATTTCTATTTGTAAACCTAGAGATGTAGAATTTTTTTGAGCATGTTCTTTCATTGAAAGATAATGTGCTTAGTGATGTGCCTAATAATGCTTCTATACCTATGTTTGTTAATTTTTATATTGTGCCTTCTTCTAGTGTTACTGCTAATGAGCATGAAAATAAACTTAGAAGAAGTAAGAGGCGTATAACTAAAGCTAACTTTGGTCATGACTTTATTACTACTTTCTTGACTGAAAATATTGATCTTGATATTTTGAATAATGAATTAGTGTCAATCTATTTAATAGAAGACCCCGAGACATACAGTAAAGCAATAATGTCAATAGATGGTAGTTTTTGAAAAGATACCATTAAAAGTAAATTAGACTCTATACTTTCTAATCACACTTGGGACCGATTTGCCTAAAGATTGTAAACCCATAAGTAGCAAATGGATATTTAAGAAGAAATTGAGACCGGATGGTACAATTAAGAAATATAAGGCTAGACTTGTGATTAAGGGTTTTAACCAAAAGAAAGACATTGATAAATTTGACACTTAATCTCCAGTGACTAAGATAGAGACTATTAGAACTTTTGTTGCTTTGGACATGTCACGACCCGGATTTTCCCCCAATATCGGGATCATGATGGCGCCTACTCGTGGTAGCTAGGCAAGCCACTGTATTCATACTATCCTGTTTTTAACACAATTTTAATTAAATAAATGCGGAATACTTAATCGAAATGGAAATAACAAATCACAAGGTAAAAATCATACTGAAATCCTCTACCCAAGACGTGGAGTCACCAACTCACAAACTACTATGGAATTCTACATATAAAAGTCTGAAAGAAATATAACACAATTCTGTTTGTCTCGGAACAAAGAGACTCCAGCTAATAACATAAATATAGAGAGAGACGCCGGGCCTGCGGACGCCTGCAAGCTACCTCGGTCTCAAATATGATCAACTCCCACGCAATCTACTTACTACTGCTGCTGCTCCTGATCGTAACCTGGACCTGTGCAAAAACGCATAGAAGTGTAGCATCAGCACAACCGACCCCATGTGCTGGTAAGTGCCTGGCCTATCCCGGCGAAGTAGTGACAAGCCTAGGACCAGCCACTCACATAAACCTGTGCAATTCAATATGTATATATGTACCACAAAATAATAAGAAATAATCAAGTATTAACACAATAAGGAATATCTTAAAGAATTCAACAATTAACAACAGTTAATAAATTCACAAGGAAAAACAAAGTATAATGTAAACACAAGTAATATAAATTCAAGAAATAGCAAGGAGTTGCACGGCATCACCCTTCGTGCTTTTACTCTCATCCTCACCAAATAAACAAATAAAGTACACGGCATCACCCTTCGTGCTTTTACTCTCATCCTCACATCCATAGTACGGCATGATCCTTCGTACATGGTTCAATAACGAGGCACGGCATGATCCTTCGTGCATAATCAATAAATAAACATGGCACGGCATTAACCTTCGTGCATAAATAAATAAACATGGCACGGCATCACCCTTCGTGCATTATCACTCTTCCTCACCCAAATAACAATCACGGTTAAGGGCAAAGAAAGAAACAGTAATTCATAAACCGTCCCATCAAGGGCAACCAATAATTATCTTCACAACAAGTCCCAACAAGGGAAAACAATAACAATTCATCTGTAATGTATCTCAAAATAATCATTTTTCAACGACTCACGGTCATACTAGACGCCAGTGTATGGATGCTCGTCACCACGACCCATACACCGCACTCGATCACATAACACATAACACATAATCCTATTCCCTCAAGCTAGGATAGAACAAACACTTACCTCGAATGCTTATGAACAATTCAATCCGTGGAAATGTCTTTTTCTTTCAACTTGGCTCCAATCCAACCGTATCTATACACAATTGATTTAATATCATCAATTCTACTCAACAAACTAATTCTTAAGACCAAATACAACTTTTACAACATTCTGCCCGGAATAGTGAATTTCAACCCCGGGCCCACATGGTCAGAATTCGGGGTTAGGACCAAAATCCGGTTACCCACCCCCCCACGAGTTCATATATATAATTTGTTTCAAAATCGGACCTCAATTCGAGGTCCAATTCCACAATTTATGAAAAACCCTATTTTCTAACAAAAACAAGAATTCTACCATGAAAATCTTTAATTTCTTATGAAAAACATGTTTAATGATGTTAGGAATTGAAAGAATTAAGTAAAAAGTGACTTACAATCGTTTTGATGAAGAAGAAATCCTTGAAGAATCGCAAATGGGTGTTTTGGTTTTGAAAAAAGTGAAGAAATGACTGAAATTCGTGTTTTTCAGGTCTCTCGTGTTCGCATTTGCGAACATGGGTTCGCAATTGCGAACCCCGACCAATTTCTGGAGTTTGAAAAATAAGCTAAGGCTGGGAAATTCGCATTTGCGAACATTTGTTCGCATTTGCGAACACTGGCAGTTCGCATTTGCGAACTAATATTCGCATTTGCGAACACATGCTGTATAAGGCAGTGTTCGCATTTGCGAACAATGGTTCGCATTTGCGAACCAAGGCAGTATGGGGAATGTTCGCATTTGCGAACTTTTGTTCGCATTTGCGAACTTTTGTTCGCATTTGCGAACTTTTGTTCGCATTTGGGAACATAGGCAGGCACTGGGGACCTTCGCAAATGCGAACAATTGTTCGCATTTGCGAACAAGGCTGAGCCAAACGGGGCTTCGCATTTGCGATGAATGTTCGCATTTGCGAGCCTGTCCCCCTTCGCAATTGCGAGAAAACTTCGCAATTGCGAAGCCAACAGCTCGGTGAAAAACCAGCAGTTCAAAAATTCAGAGTTTCATCCAACGGCCTATCAAATCTTTACCCGAGCCCCCGGGCTCCAAACCAAACATGTACATAACCTCAAAAACACATTATGGACTTGTTCGTGCGATCACATCGCCAATATCACTTCGTTTTAATCAAATCAAGCCTCAAACTCATGATTTTCATACTTTTGATTTTCAAAACTTCTTAACTTGGAACTCAAGGTCCAAAACATCTCAAACGACATCCGAATGTCACCAAACTTTACAGAAATCACATATATAATATTTAAGACTTGTACCGGGCGTCGGAACCAAAATACGAGCCCGATACCAAGGTCAATTAATTTATTTTCTTTAATAATTACATCAAAAACAATTTCACATAAAAATTCATAACTTGGGCTCTAGGCCTCAGAATTCGACTCCGGACACATGTCCAAGTCCCATATTTTCCTACGGACCTCTCGGGACCATCCAATCTCGGGTCCGGATCCGTTTACCAAAAATGTTGACCGAAGTCAACCATATCAATATTAATATCATTTTTCTCCAAATTTCTCATAGAATTCATATTTTCTATCACAAAATCTTTCCGGCTACATGCTCGGATTGTGCACGTAAATCGAGGCAACATAGAATGAGGTTTTCAAGGCCTCGAAGCTCGAAATGATTAATTAAATAAGTGATGACCCTTTGGGTCGTCACAATATCCACCTCTAAAACAATCGTTCGTCCTCGAACGGACAAAAGAAAGAAGTACCTGAGTCAGGAAACAAGTGTGGGTAGCGGCTCCGCATATCAGACTCGGACTCCCAGGTCGATGCCTCAGGAGGCTGACCTCTCCACTGAACACGCACAGAAGGATAACTCTTCGACCTCAACTGTCGAACCTGCCGGTCTAGAATGGCTACCGGCTCCTCCTCGTAAGATAGATCATTGTCCAATTGGACAGTACTGAAGTCTAACACATGTGTGGGATCGCCGTGGTATCTCCGAAGCATAGATACATGAAAAACCGGATGCACGGCTGATAAGCTAGGCGGCAAAGCTAATCTGTAAGCCACCCCTCCCACTCCGTCTAGAATCTCAAATGGACCAATATACCTAGGGCTGAGCTTGCCCTTCTTCCCAAACCTCATCACGCCCTTCATAGGCGACACCCGGAGCAATACTCGTTCACCAACCATGAAATGTACATCTCGAACCTTACGATCCGCATAAGTCTTTTGCCTAGACTGAGCTGAACGCAATCTCTCCTGAATAGTCTTGACCTTATCTAAGGCCTCCTGAACTAGATCTGTACCCAACAACCGAGCCTCTCCCGGCTCAAACCATCCGACTGGTGATCGACATCGCCTACCATACAACGCCTCGTACGGAGCCATCTGGATGCTAGATTGGTAACTGTTATTGTAGGCGAACTCTGCTAATGGTAGAAACTGGTCCCACGAGCCTCCGAAATCAATAACACAGGCTCGAAGCATGTCCTCAAGAATCTGAATAGTCCTCTCGGACTGGCCATCCGTCTGAGGATGAAATGCTGTACTCAACTGAACCTGGGTGCCTAACTCCTGCTGAACCGATCTCCAGAACCGCGAGGTAAACTGCGTACCCCGATCAGAGATAATAGATACTGGCACCCCATGGAGACGAACAATCTCCCTAATGTAAACCTCCGCTAACCTCTCCGACGAGTAGGAGACGGACACTGGAATAAAGTGTGCTGATTTGGTCAGTCTATCAACAATGACCCAAATAGCATCAAATTTCCTCCGAGTCAAAGGAAGTCCAGTCAGTAACGAAGTCCATAGTGATCCGCTCCCATTTCCACTCGGGAATTTCAATCTTCTGGAATACACCACCAGGTCTCTGGTGCTCATATTTCACCTGCTGACAATTTAGACACCGAGCGACATACGCAATGATATCTTTCTTCATTCTGCGCCACCAATAATGTTGCCGCAAATCCTGGTACATCTTCGCGACACCTGGGTGAATAGAATACCGCGAACTGTGGGCCTCTGCTAAGATCAACTCTCGAATCCCTTCGACATTGGGCACACAAACTCGACCCCGCAATTTCAATACCCCATCATCATCTAGATTTACCTGTGTGGCACCTCCCCGCTGTATTGTATCTCTCAACTCACGCAAATGAGGATCATCAAATTGCCTCTCACGGATACGCTCTAATAAAGAAGAACGAGCGACCGTGCAGGCTAACACTCGGCTAGGCTCAGAAATGTCTAATCTCACGAACCGGTTGGCTAAGGCCTGGACATCTAGAGCTAATGGTCTCTGATTGACCGGAATATATGCAAGACTACCCATGCTGGCATACTTTCTACTCAATGCATCGGCCACCACATTGGCCTTACCCGGGTGATATAATATAGTAACATCATAGTCTTTTAGCAACTCTAACCATCTCCGCTGTCGTAGATTCAACTCCTTCTGTTTGAACAAGTACCGTAGGCTTTTGTGATCGGTGTACACCTCACATGTCACACCATATAGATAATGCCTCCAGATCTTTAAGGCATGAACCACTGCTGCTAACTCAAGATCATGAACTGGATAATTCTTCTCATGTATCTTTAATTGCCTCGAAGCATAAGCGATAACCTTACCATCCCGCATCAATACCGCTCCAAGCCCTGTACGAGATGCGTCACAATAAACTGTATAAGGCCCTGTACCTGTAGGTAGTATCAACACTGGTGCGGTGGTCAAGGCTGTCTTGAGCTTCTGAAAGCTCGCCTCACACTCCTCCGACCACCGAAACTGAACACCCTTCTGGGTCAACCTGGTCATCGGGGCTGCAATAGAAGAAAACCCCTCTACAAAACGACGGTAGTAACCTGCTAATCCCCAAGAAACTCTGGATCTCAGTCACTGAAGCTGGTCGAGGCCAATTCTGGACTGCCTCAATCTTCTTTGGGTCTACCTGAATACCTTCCACCGATACAATGTGACCCGGAAATGCTACCGAACTCAGCCAGAACTCACATTTAGAAAATTTGGCATATAGCTGGTTATCTTTCAGAGTCTGAAGAGCCACTCTGAGGTGCTGCTCGTGCTCTTCCTGGCTGCGGGAGTACACCAGGATGTCATCTATGAAGACTATCACGAACAGATCTAAGTAAGGCCCGAATACCCGATTCATCAACTCCATGAATGCTGCTGGGGCATTGGTCAACCCGAAGGACATGACCAAGAACTCATAATGCCCATATCTAGAGCGAAAGGTTGTCTTAGGAATGTCGGCCGCCCTGATCTTCAGCTGATGGTAGCCTGACCTCAAGTCTATCTTAGAGAATACCCTCGCTCCCTGGAGTTGGTCAAACAAATCATCAATCCTCGGCAGTGGATATTTATTTTTGATAGTCACCTTGTTTAACTGCCGGTAATCAATACACATCCGCATCGAGCCATCCTTCTTCTTTACAAATAATACAGGTGCTCCCTAGGGGGAAACACTGGGCCTGATAAAACCCTTCTCAAGAAGGTCCTGCAACTGATCTTTCAACTCTTTTAACTCCGGCGGGGCCATACGATAGGGTGGAATAGAGATGGGCTGAGTGCCCGGTGCCAAATCAATACAGAAATCAATATCCCTGTTGGGTGGCATGCCCGGCAGGTCTGAAGGAAAAACCTCCGGAAACTCTCGTACAATAGGGACTGAATAAATGGAAGGAACTTCTGCGCTGGAATCACGAACATAAGCCAAATAAGCTAGACACCCCTTCTCGACCATACGTCGAGCCTTAACATAGGAAATAACAGTGCGAACGGAGTGGCTTGAGGTACCCTTCCACTCTAATCGGGGTGATTCTGGCAAGGCTAAGGTGACAGTCTTAGCATGACAATCAAGAATAGCATGGTATGGGGACAACCAGTCCATCCCCAATATGACATCAAAATCTACCATATCCAAAAGCAACAGATCAACACGGGTCTCAAGACCCCCAATTATAACTACGCACGAACGATGCACCCGATCGATTACAATGGAGTCACCTACTGGTGTAGCCACATAAACCTGGAATATCAAGAGTATAGCTAGGCACGACCAAATACGGTGTGAAGTAGGAAGACACATATGAATATGTAGACCTAGGGTTAAATAACACTGAAGCACCTCTGCCACAAACAAGAATAGTACCTGTAATCACAACATCTGATGCCTCAGCCTCAGGCACCAGTAATTCAGCCAGCTGTGGCCACTCAGTCAGGTACCACAGCTCATGCCGGTGATGGAGCGGCCATGACTTCTGATTCGTTATGGAGGCTTGATCGGTTCTCCAAGCTATTTACCACTACATTCAGTGGAGCCGCATCAGAGGATCCTCAGGACTTCTTATTCAGTTGCCATGAGATTCTCAAGACTATGGGGATCGTGGAGACAAACGGAGTTGACTTCTGTACCTTCAGACTTGCAGGATCCGCCAAGACTTGGTGGAGAGATTATTGCCCTGACTCGACCAGCAGGGTCCCCAGCTTTATCATGGGACCAGTTTGCGGAACTATTTATGGAGAAGTTTCTCCCTGCTACTCAGCGGGATGTACTTCGGAGGCAGTTTGAGCGCCTCCATCAGGGCACTATGACAGTTACACAGTATGAGACGAGATTTATTGATTTGGCTCGTCATGCAGTGGTGATACTTCCCACGGAGCGGGAGAGGGTCCGCAGATTTATAGATGGGCTCAATCAGCCGATTAGACTCCAGATGGCTATGGGCGTGGGGAGTGACATATCATTTCAGGAGGCAGCCAATGCAGCACGCAGAGTTGAGATGGCTCTTGCTAGGGGAGGCGGTTATTCTTCAGATAAGAGGCCTCGTCATTCAGGCAGGTTTGGTGGTTCTTCCTCTGGTAGCAGAGAATCATTTGATAGAGGCCAGTCCTCCGAGCCTTTTCATTCCGCCCTTCAGTGCTTCACGGGGTGGATCGGGTGATCGTGGTTCTCGGGGACATTATTCGGACCGGTCTCCTATTAATGCTCGGCCTCTTCGGAGTGTTCGTGGAGGCCATTCGAGTCGTCGGGGCCAGCAGCCCTATCGCCCAAGAGTTGCTACGGTTGTGGTGACCCGGGTCATTTTATCGGAATTGCCCTATAGCAGCGGCAACTCTCAGCAGCGAGGTCCTCGTCCTATGATTCAGGCCCCTGGACATTATTCATAGATTAGTGATACATCAAATGAATATTAAAGCGGATTTCCTAAATAGTGATTTAAAAGAAGAGATCTATATGTCTCAACCAGAGAGATTTCTGATCCAGGGGCAGGAGAATAAAGTATGCAAATTGAGAAAGCCTTTGTATGGTCTAAAGCAGGCACCTAAGCAATGGTATAGAAAGTTTAATAGTACATTAATGGTTAATGTTCTGTTGTTAAGGCATCTGATACTTGTGTTTATTCCAAGATAATATGATCAGACTGGGTTATCATATGTTTTTATGTGGATGACATATTAATCTTTGGCCTTAATGTGAATGTCGTAATGAGACTAAGAATGTTTCGTCTTCTAAAGTTGAAATGAAAGATCTTGGAGAAGCATATGTGATTTTTAGGGGTTCAAATCCAAAGAACTTCAAATAGTTGTTCATTGTCTTAGTCTCGTCATATTGAGAAAATATTGAAAAGGTTATTATTTTGATGTAGCACCTGTAAGAACACCTTGTGATCCTAGCATACACTCGAAAAAGAATAAGGAACCTAGTATTTCTCAAACTGAGTATGCTAAGATAATTAGTAATGTAGTTGTAACGACCCGGCTGGTTGTTTTAGAAAATTACGCGCCGATCCCCAATTTGGCTATTCCCCTAAGTTCATTTCTACTATTGTGGTTTGCCGGTAGAGTCGGTTCTGGAATTCGGAGTGTTTTGGGACACTTAGTCCCTAACTAGGAGCTTTATAGTTGGAAAATGGCCCGTAGTCGGAACAGTGTTAATACGACCTCGGAACGGAATCTGACGGTTCCATTAGCTCTGTTGGGTGATTTCGGGGTTGGGAGCACGTTCAGAATGTATTTTGGAGGTCCGTAGATCAATTAGGCTTGAAATGCGGAAGTTGGAAATTTTGGCGAATCCGAACGATAGGTGAGATTTTGATCGGTGGGTCAGAATGGAATTTCGACAATTTATGTAGCTTTGTTATGTGATTTTGGATATGTCCGCAAATTTTCAGGTCATTCGGACGTCATTTGGTTGGGTTTTAGATCGAATGTGTAATTCGGAAAGTTTTAAGGAATTTAGGCTTGAATTCGATGTGAATTATGGGTTTTGATGTTGTTAGACATGTTTTGAGGATTGGAACAAGTTCGAATAAGGTATTAGGATGTGTTGGTGTGTTTGGATGAGGTCCCGGGGGCCTCGGGGTGATTTCGGACGGTTAAACGGGAGAAAACATGGAAAATTGCAGGTTTTGGTGCTGGTTCTGTTGTTTTCGCCCCTTTGGAAATGGAACCGCCGCAGAGGCGGGAAGAGGAATTTGGAGCACAGAGGCGGAATGGTCTGCAGGAGTGGACCCTTGTCCGCTAAAGCGCTATCGCAAGTGCAGAAGTCTTGACCAGAGAAGCGGTTTGGGTCCCTAGGTGAAGGTTCCGCAGAAGCGGACTCCTATTCGCATGAGCGAAAAGTTTCGCAGGAGCGGATGTTTGTCCGCAAGAGCAGCCTCGCGGAGGCGGCCCTGGGCTCGCAGAAGCGGATTGGGCTAGCCAAGCCTGGGGATTCACAGAAGCGACAAATTGTCGCAGAAGCTGTTCCGCAAAAACGGAAAATAGTCTGTAGAAGCGAAAATCGCAGAGGGTTTAATTATATCAGAAGTTAGAAATTTCAGAAACATTCCAAACATTGAGGGCTCGGCTTAAGGGGCGAATTGGGCAGTTTTGAAGGAGAATTCGAGGGGTTTCTTCAGCTAATCAATTGTGGACTGAAATTATGATTGTTGTTGATAATATTACGCAAGTCTTTCATGAAAATGGAGGAATTTGGGGTATTTAATGGGGGTTTTCACCCTAGGCTTAAACATTAGAAAATCAAAGGTTCAAATGGGCAAATGGAGTCCAAATTTAGTAAACTTTATATTCTTAGACTCGTATTGAGATGAGGGTTCCGAATATATAACTTTCGTAATTTTTCGAGAAACGTACCGAAAGTCGGGTTTTGGCAACTAGTGGGTCTTGGTGTATTTTGAATTGTTTTGGTTGGGTAATGCCCAATTGGCCTATTTTGATGTGATTCTATTGATTTTTATCAAATACTACACCTGTGGAGGCCGACATTCACTACTAAAGAGTTGTCTCTTAGCGGTTTTGTACCGGAGTCGAGGTAAGTGGCTTGTCTAACCTTGTGTGGGGGAACTTTCACCCCTAGGATATTATGTGATAGTTTAAATGCCTTGTACGCGAGGTGACGGGCGTGTACATGCGCTGGTTGTTGTAACACACACTTTACTTGAATTGTCCGATTAGTGATATCCCTACTCTTAGCTGACTAAATCGTTACTTTTATCCGGTATTAGTTAGAAAAGCATGATTAGCTAGGACTCAACTGTCTAATTTCCCAATTGTCTTACTTGAACTTCTTGATAATTGTTGGCACTAGTTTCAGTGAAGTTGTAGTTAAGCATATTATATTCTCTTTGTGTGTTTCTTTATTTGTTGTGTTGGTGGACTGCGGGTTCGATTCCCGGAGATCCCAGGGCTATGGGTTCGATTCCCAGAGACCCGGAGTGATATTGTTTGTGGACTGCAGGTTCGATTCCCGGAGATCCGGAGTTATTGATACAGTATTGAGATATGGAGTACGGGTTTGATTCTCGGAGATCCGGAGTTATTGATACATTATTGAGATATGGACTGCGGGTTCGATTCCCGGAGATCCTGAGTTATTGATATATATTATTGAGAAATGGACTGCGGGTTCGATTCCCAGAGATTCTGAGATCATTGAGACACATCTTGAGGTATTGAGACATGGGTTCCGGGTTTGATTCCCGGAGACCCAGAGATACTGTTATCGGGACTGCGGGTTAAATTCCCGTAGCTCCTGGATTGTTGATTTTAGAATGGGACTGTGGGTTCAATTCCCACAGGTCCTGGACTTGTTAATCGAGTTTTGTTACTTGTTGTTAGCTTAATTGTAGACGGTTGCAGTAATCACTTTATTGTTGTTATTTCAGAATTATTATTATTTAAAACTGCTTATTGTTGTTATTATTATTATTGTTATTATCTCTCGGTAGGGCCCTGACCTTTCTCGTCACTACTCCATCGAGGTTAGGCTTGGCACTTACCGAGTACCGCCGTAGTGTACTCATGCTACTCTTCTGCACACTTTTGTTGTGCAGATCCAGGTACATCAGGACAGGCCCATACTAGGTGATATCAACAGCACATTTGGAGACCTCGAGGTATGATCTGCTACGTCCGTGGATCCGGAGGCCCTCCTTCCATTCTGATAGTTTTGGCAGATGTTTTTCCTTCTTTTTGTTGTTTTAGATACTCTTTACACGTAGAGCCTCGGCTGTATTTCTTTTAGTCTATGTTACCCGTGTGATTTCGGGTCTTGGTGGCATTTTTATACAGTGTGTTGACGAGTGTATGTGCCAAGCGACTTGGATTACATTCTTAATTATATCATTTTTCCATTATTTCTTCTTTATAGTTCATAACTTGTATATTCCTCAACGTGTTAGACTTACCTAGTCGCGGGGACTGGGTGCCGTCATGACATGTTCACGATTGGTGAACTAGGGTCGTGACAATTTGGTATCAGAGCTCTAGGTTCATTGGAGTCACGGGACACAGACCGGTTACTTAGAGTCTCGCTGATCGATACGGAGACATCTGTATTTATCTACGAGAGGCTATGTAACTGTTTAGGAAACTCTTCATTTCTTTTGGATTCCTTGTCGTGCGACATTTTCTTTTTTTGGCATTAAATCTAAACTTCTGTCTTCTATTCTGTCACAGATGGTGAGGACACGTGCTACTCGCGAGGATCAGGTACCCGCGCCCCCTGTTGCCGCCGTCAGAGGCCGGGGCCGAGGTAGAGGATGAGGACGCGCCCAAGGTGCAGCCACAGCACCCGCGTGCGCTACCGCTGAGGTGCCACCGGTGGATCAGGTTGGAGCGCAGGCACCTGGTACACCGACTACAGCTACTACTATTCCAGCACTTCAGGAGACCCTGGCCTAGTTCATGAGTATGTATACCACTTTAGCTCAAACAGGGTTGCTTCCTCTCACTACAGCTACATCCCAGGTCGGGGGAGGGGCCCAGAATCCCGTAGCTGTTACACCTGAGCAGCGAGTGCCAGTGGGACAGGTTCCAGAGATTATGGTTATGCCTCCTGCCGCCCCAGCACAACCCGAAGGTGGGCCAGCTGCCTCCGAGGTTGAGCAGCGTAGATTGGAGAGGTTCAAGAAATATGATCCTCCAGTATTTAGTCGTTTGGCTTCAGATGATGCATTGGGTTTTTCGGAGGAGTGTCATCGTATTCTTCGTACCATGGGGATTGTGGAGACCAACGGGGTTTCCTTCACTGCTTTTCAGTTTCGTGGGGCCGCTTATGATTGGTGGAGCACGTATGAGTTGGATAGTCCGGAGGAGTCTGCTTCATTGACCTGGACGCAGTTTTCAGATCTATTTTTGAGGGAGTTTGTTCCCCACAGCCTTAGGGATTCTTGGCGCTCGGAGTTTGAGCGATTGCGATAGGGCTCCATGTCAGTATCGGAGTATGCTATCAGTTTTACCCATCTAGCCAAGCATGCACCAGCTTTGGTAGCCACGGTCGGGGAGAGGGTGCGGATATTTATTAAGGGCCTGATTCCGCCGATCTGGTCCAGCATGGCCAGAGAGTTGGAGACAGATATATCTTATCAGTAGGCAGTGAGCATTTCCAAAAGGATCGAGAGTATGCTCCCTAGAGAGCGGGGACAGAGAGAGGCCAAGAGGTCTCGTGAGTCGGGCCATTTCTCTGGTGCCCGCACTTCAGCAGTCGGTCGTTTTGGCAGGGGTTATTCCGGCCGACCAGTTCACTCAGCGTTGCCCGTAGCCGGTAGTACTCCAGCTCTTCCAGCACCTCAGGAGCCTTATTATGCTCCCCCAGTTTCCAGTGCACCTCCTGCGCGGGGTACCTCCAGGGGTCAGACTAGTGGGGGGTAAGGCCGGTCAGTCGCAGCGACCGCGTCCTCCCAGAGCTTGTTTTGAGTGCGGGCAAACTCGCCATCTGGTTAGAGAGTGCCCCATGCGTAGGAGAGGAGCACCTCCTCAGTCTTCGCAGCCTCAGCGTGGTTCTCAGGGCCAGCAGGCCATCATTCCAGCTCCAGCTGCCACTCCACCTGCCCAGCCTGCTAGGGGCGGGGGTCAGGGTGCTAGAGGCCGCCCTCGAGAGAGGGGACAGACCAGATTCTATGCTATTCCTGATCGCGCCGAAGCTGTTGCATCTGATTCTGTTATCACAGGTATTATTATGGTTAGTCACTGGGAGGCATCTGTTCTATTCGACCCTAGTTCCACTTTTCATATGTGTCCTCTTATTTTGCTTCTCATCTAGGTGTGCCTCGGGATTCTATGAGTGCCCCCATTTATATTTCTACTCCGGTGGGAGATTCTTTGGCTGTAGACCGTGTGTATTGGTCGTGTTTGGTTACCATTTGTGGTTTTAAGACCAGAGCGGATCTATTGTTGCTTGAGATGGTCGATTTTGATATTATTCTGGGCATGGACTGGTTGTCTCCCCATTATGCTATTCTTGATTGTCACGCTAAGACCGTGACGCTGGCTATGCCAGGCATTCCACGTATTGAGTGGAGTGGTACTCTAGATCACACCCCCAGCCGTGTTATTTCCTTTCACAAAGCTCAGTGTATGGTTGAGAAGGGGTGTGCTGCTTATCTAGCTTATGTGCGGGATGTCGGTATTGACACCCCTTCTATTGATCCCGTTCTAGTGGTACGTGATTTCACTGATGTATTTCCAACTGATCTCTCGGGCATGCCGCCCGACAAAGATATTGATTTTGCAATTGATTTGTTGCCGGGCACTCAGCCTATTTCTATTCCACCGTACCGTATGGCTCCTTCGAAGCTGAAGGAGTTGAAGGATCAGTTATAGGAGTTATTTGGTAAGGGTTTCATTCGACCCAGTGTTTCGCCTTGGGGTGCTCCTGTGTTGTTTGTGAAGAAAAAGGACGGTTCTATGCGTATGTGTATTGACTATCGTCAGCTGAACAAGGTTACAGTGAAGAACCGGCATCCTTTGCCTCGCATTGATGATTTGTTTGACTACGTACAGGGCGCACATGTGTTTTCTAAGATTGATTTGCGCTCTGGGTATCATCAACTGAAGATTCGGGAGCCAGATATCCCGAAGACTGCCTGCAGGACTCGGTATGGCCACTATGAGTTCCTCGTGATGTCTTTTGGGCAGACTAATGCCCCAGTAGCCTTTATGCATTTGATGCACAGTGTGTTCAGGCCATATCTGGACTCGTTCGTGATTGTTTTCATTGATGATATTCTAGTATATTCCCGAAGTCGGGAAGAGAACGAGCAGCATTTGAGGATAGTGCTTCAGATTCTGAGGGAGAAGCAGCTATATGCCTAGTTCTCTAAATGTGAATTCTGGTTGAGTTCAGTGGCATTTTTAGGCCACGTGGTGTCGAGCGATGGTATTCGAGTGGATCTGAGGAAGGTAGAGACCGTGCAGAGTTGGCCCAGACCCTCCTCCGCTACTGAGATTCGTAGTTTCCTTGCTTTGGCGGGCTATTACCATCGTTTCGTAGAGGGTTTCTCTTCGATTACAGCACCTATGACCAGGTTGACCCAAAAGGGTGCCCCTTTTCAGTGGACAGATCAGTGGACAGCGAATGGCTTCTCGCTTAAGCGAGTCCGCAGAAGCGGACTCCTATTCGCAGGAGCGGAAAGTTCCGTAGGAGCGGCCCTGGGCTCACAGAAGCGGATTGGGCCAGGCAGGCCTGGGGATTCGAAGAAGCGACAAATTGTTGCGGAAGCGGTTCCGCAGAAACGGAAAATAGTCCGCAGAAGCAAAAATCGCAGAGGGTTTAATTATATCAAAAGTTAGAAATTTCAGAAACATTCCAAACATCGAGGGCTCGGCTTAAGGGGCGAATTGGATGATTTTGAAGGAGAATTCGAGGGGTTTCTTCAGGTAATCAATTATGGACTGAAATTATGATTGTTGTTGATAATATTACGCAAGGTTTTCATGAAAATGGAGGAATTTGGGGTATTTAATGGGGGTTTTCACCCTAGGTTTAAACTTTAGAAAATCAAAGGTTCAAATGGGCAAATGGAGTCCGAATTTAGTAAACTTTATATGCTTAGACTCGTATTGAGACAAGGGTTCCGAATATATAACTTTCATAATTTTTCGAGAAACGTACCGAAAGTAGGATTTTGGCAACTTGTGGGTCTTGGTGTATTTTGAATTGTTTTGGTTGGGTAATGCCCAATTGGCCTATTTTGATGTGATTCTATTGATTTTTATCAGATACTACACCTGTGGAGGCCGACATTCGCAGCAAGAGAGTTGTCTCTTAGCGGTTTTGCACCGGAGTCGAGGTAAGTGGCTTGTCTAACCTCATGTGGGGAAACTTTCACCGTTAGGATATTATGTAATAGTTTAAATGCCATGTATGCAAGGTGACGGGCGTGTACATGCGCTGGTTGTTGTAACACACACTTTAGTTGAATTGTCCGATTAGTGATATCCCTGTTCTTAGCTGATTAAATCGTTACATTTACCCGGTATTAGTTAGAAAAGCATGATTAGCTAGGATTCAACTGTCTAATTGCCCAATTGTCTTACTTGAACTTCTTGATAATTGTTGGCACTAGTTTCGATGAAGTTGTAGTTAAGAATATTATATTTTCTCTGTGTGTTTCTTTATTTGTTGTGTTGGTGGACTGCAGGTTCGATTCCCGGAGATCCCAGGGCTGTGGGTTCGATTCTCAAAGACCCGGAGTGATATTGTTTGTGGACTGCGGGTTCGGTTCCCGGAGATTCGGAGTTATTGATACAGTATTAAGATATGGACTGCGGGTTCGATTCTCGGAGATCCGGAGTTATTGATATATATTATTGAGAAATGGACTGCGGGTTTGATTCCCGGAGATCCTGAGATCATTGAGACATATCTTGAGGTATTGAGACATAGGCTGCGGGTTCGATTCACGGAGACCCAGAGATATTGTTATTGGGACTGCGGGTTAAATTCCCGTAGCTTTTGGATTGTTGATTTTAGAATGGGACTATGGGTTCAATTCTCACAGGTCCTGGACTTGTTAATCGAGTTTTGTTACTTGTTGTTAGCTTAATTGTAGACGGTTGCAGTAATCACTTTATTGTTGTTATTTCAGAATTATTATTATTTAAAATTGCTTATAGTTGTTATTGTCATTTTGTTATTGTTTCGCTCAGTAGGTCCCCGACCTTCCTCGTCACTACTCCATCGAGGTTAGGCTTGGCACTTACTGAGTTCCGACGTGGTGTACTCATGCTACTCTTCTGCACATTTTTGTTGTGCAGATCTAGGTAAATTAGGACATGCCCATACCAGGTGATATCAACAGCACATTTGGAGACCTCGAGGTATGATCTGCTACGTCCGCGGATCCGGAGGCCCTCCTTCCATTCTGATAGTTCTAGCAGATGTTTTTCCTTCTCTTCGTTGTTTTAGATACTCTTTTCACGTAGAGCCTCAGTTGTATTTCTTTTAGTCTGTGTTACCCGTGGGATTTCGGGTCTTGGTGGCATTTTTATACAGTGTGTTGACGAGTGTATGTGCCAAGCGGCATGAATTACATTCTTAATTATATCATTTTTCCGTTATTTCTTGTTTATAGTTCATAACTTATATATTCCGCAATGTGTTAGGCTTACCTAGTCGCGGGGACTGGGTGCCGTCATGACATGTTCACGATTAGTGAACTAGGGTCGTGACAGTAATATTATTTATGAATTATACACGACCTGATATTGCTTATACTATTAGTAGATTGAGTAGATATACTCACAACCCTAGTAGTGAACACTGGAATGCTCTTCACCATTTGCTAGGGTATTTGAGAGGTACTATGGATTGGTGTTTGCATTTTAATAAATTTTTTGCTGTTTTAGAAGAATTTTGTGATGCAAATAGGTTACTGACAATGATGAAGTTAGCTTCACCAGTAGCTATATGTTTACTTCAGGTGTAGGTGCTATTTCATAGAAGTCTTCAAAACAAACTTATATAGCACGATCTACTAGGGAGTCTGAATTCACTGCTCTTGAGTTGGCAGGGCAAGAATACGAGTGGTTGAGAAACTTATTGGCAGGAGTGACTTTGTGGGGAAGACAAGCTTCACCAGTTTCTCTACATTGTGACTCATAGGCAGCAAGTGAAATTAATAAAAATACTGTGTACAATAGAAAAGAAAACATATTCGCATTAGGCATGGTATGGTAAAACATTGTTGAAACATGAGGTTATTTTCTTTGAATATGTAAGATTCTAAAGATATTTAGCGAATACTTTAACCAAAGGTTTGGCAAGGAGAGTTCTTATTGAAACGTCGAGGGGGGTGGGGCTAAAGCCCATAGATTGAGAAAGTATGGTGAATACCCGTTTGTGGTCAAACGAAACCATATGAGACCTTAAAATGCACTATATTTTCTATCCATATGGCGTGTGGTAGTGCTTTATAAGATTGAACTTATTTTTCTCTTAATGATTCCATAGCCTTAAGGTAGTCTATGTGTAGATAGACTGATGGAATTACCTACGTGAGTGTAAAGGTACAATCGCCTTTTATGAAAGACTTAGGATGTCTTTCTAGATCACTTATGAGACCCAAAGTATGTGCATGACCCTAAAAATACTTTGTTATTATCGCAAAGTTTGCATAAAATTAAGGATATGGTACGTGTTGTGGGAGTCTCAACCATTATCCATTCAGTTCAAGAGTACTTCACTTTGTGGATGTTAGTTGTTGCCTCATTTCACTACGTGTCAATTCAAATCTAAAGATATCGAGGCTTAAGTACATATTCTTTCTTTTGCCCAAAATTATTTAATTTTTGTCTTTGCATTAGATTGTTGGTATTATTTATAAAGCAAATTCAAAGATGTCACGACCCTAGTTCACCAATCGTGCACCTGTTATGACGGCACCCAGTCTTCGCGACTAGGTAAGCCTAACACGATGTGGAATATACAATTTCATGAACAAAGGGATAAGATAACAACAGAAATAATATAAATGAAATGAAATAAGTGCCGCTTGGCACATACACTTCGCCAAAACACACTAAATAACATACTGCAAAGACCCGTAAACCCACGGGCAACACAGACTAAAAGAAGAGTACAACTGTGGCTCTATACATCAGGAATGTCTAAATAACGAGAGTAAGGGAAAATAATTACTATAACTAATGAGAGTAGAAGGGGACTCTCCGGATCCGCGGACGTAGCAGATTATACCTCGAGTCTCCGGAAGTGCTGCTAGATCACCCGAGATGTGCCTGACCTGATGTACCTGGATCTGCACAACAAAAATGTGCAGAAGAGTAGCATGAGTACACCACGGCGATACTCAGTAAGTGCCAAGCCTAACCTCGATGGAGTAGTGACGAGGAAGGTCGGGGCCCTACCGAGAGACAATAACATAATAATAATAACAATAATAAGCAGTGTAAATAAGAATTAGTCTGAAATAACAACAACGAAGTAATTACTGCAACCGTCTACAATTAAGCTAACAACAAGTAACCAGCACAACAGAAAGTCAAATCAGCAAGTCCAAGATCTGCAGGAATTGAACCCGCAGTCCCCCTCTATATCCAACAACTCAGGATCTCCGGGAATTGAACCTGCAGTCTCTACATCAGTATCTCTGGGTCTCCGGGAATCAAAGCCGCGGACCTAGGATCTCCGGGAATCGAACCCGCAGTCCGTATCTCAATATCTCAATAAACTCTAGGTCTCCGGGAATCGAACCCGGAGCCCTTGGATCTCCGGGAATTGAACCTGCAGTCCATAAACACTACAACTTCGGGTCTCCGGGAACCGAATCCACAGCCCTTGGATCTTCGGGAATTGAACCCGCAGTCCACCAACACAACAACGAGCAGGAAACATAGAGAAATATTAAATACATAACTACAATTACACCAAAACCAGTATCAACAAGTTTCAAGAAGTTCAAGTAAGGCAGGAAGGCACTTATACAGATAAATCCTATCTAACCATGCTTTTCTAACGAATATCAGGTAAATGTTACAATTTAATCCGCTAAATAACAAAATATCATGATTTAAATAGTTCAAGTAAGGTGGATTCCAACAATCTGCGCATGTATACGCCCGTCACCTCGCGTACAAGGCATTTAAAGTAACACATAATATCCTAGGGGAGAAGGTTCCCCCACACGAGGTTAGACAAGCCACTTACCTCGACTCCGGTACGAAACCGCTAAGAGACAACTCTCTTGCCACATGTATCGGCCTCCACATGTGTAGTATCTGATCAAAATCAATAGAAATACATCAAAATAGGCCAATTGGATATTACCCAATCGAAACAATTCGAAATACACCAAAACCACAAGTTGCCAAACCTGACTTTTGGTATGCTTCTCAAAAAATTACGAAAGCTATATTTTTGGGTTCCTTATCTCAGCACGAGTCTATGCATATAAAATTTACCAAAATCAGACTCCGTTTGCCCATTCAAATTGGCGATTTACTATAACCCAGGCTTAGGGCTAAATTCCCCCATTAATTCTACCAATTTCAGTGAAATAGAGGAAGATTCTACGATGAAAACATGTATTAAAACCATAAAACTTACATCCAATGATAACCCGGTGAAATCCCTGCAATTTCTCGTTAGTTTCTCTCTTTAAGACTCAACAATGGGGGTTTTTGTGAGAATGGCCGCGACTGAAATGTTCTCGACTTAAATTCACTGCCAAGCATTTTTACTCTATGCGATCGCATGAACATTGTTGCGATCGCATAGAACAAATTTTTAACCCTCGCCAAACTACTCTATGCGATTGCATAGTCCTCAATGCGATCGCACTGTTCAACAAAATAAGCCTATGCGATCACATACCCTGCTCCGGGATCGCATAGTACAAAATGTTGGCCTGGGTCCCCCTACTCTTTACACTATGCGATCGCATGGTCCAATACACGATCGCAGAGCACAGCCATCCAAAGCTATGCGATCACATAGCCTTGCCCGCGATCGCATAAAACAAAAAATTCGGCCTCCTCCAAAACCTTCTATACGGTCGCATTAGCCCATTGGGATCTCATGGAGCATTCGTCTGCAGCACATACCAACAGTTAACAGCACTTCCTAAATGCATGAATTTGTCCGATTGGACCCCCGGATTCACCCCGAGACCCCCGAGACTCCAACGAAAACCACCAACCTACTCCAAAACATGATACGAACTTGTTCCAATCATAGAAACACACCCTTAAACACGAAAATCACCAAATCAAAGAGAATTAAAGCCTAAGTTCCATCCTAAACTTGCGAAACCTACATGCTATCAAAAAACCGACCAAACAATGTCCGAATGACATGAAAATTTGGAGACATATCCAAAATCACCTAACGAAGCTACTGCAACTGTCGGAATTCCATTCCGATGACCGGATCATAATCTCACCTAGCGATCGGATTTCCAAAAAATTTCAAACTTCTTCATTTCAAGCCTAATTGAGCTACAGACCCCAAAAATACATTCCGAACACGCTCCCAACCCGAAAATCACCTAACGAAGCTAATGGAACCATCAGATTTATGTTCCTAGGTTATTTTAACACTGTTCCAAATACGGGCCATTTTCCAACTATAAAGCTCTCATTTAGGGACTGTGTCCCAAAACACTCCAAATTCTAGAACCGAACCTCCCGGCAACTACAATAGCAGAAATGAACTTAGGGGAATAGTTAAATTGGGGATCGGGGCGTAAATTTCAAAAATGACCGGCCGGGTCATTACATCTTCCCACACTTAAAAGATTCGTTCGTCCTCGAATGAGCGTAGAGAACGTACCTGGAGTGGTGAAGAGATGAGGGTACTGGCTGCGCATATCCTACTCAGTCTCCCAAGTTGCCTCCTCGACCGGCTGACCCCACCACTTGACCTTTACTGAAGCGATGTTCTTTGACCTTAGCTTCCTGATTTGCCTGTCCAGAATAGCCACTGGCTCCTTAACATAAGACAGATCCTCGTCTAGCTGAACATAAGTGAAATCCAACACGTGCAATGGGTGACCATGGTATCTCAAGAGCATAGAGACATGAAATATGGGATAGACTCTGGCTAGGCTGGGAGGTAAGGCCAACTCATAAGCAACCTCCCCAACAAGCCTCAAAATCTCAAAAGGGCCAATGAATCTAGGACTCATCTTCCCCTTCTTCCCAAACCTCATGACGCCCTTCATGGGCGAGACCCGAAGCAGAACCCGCTCGCCAATCATAAAAGCCACATCGCGGACCTTCTTGTCGGCATAACTCTTGTGCCTAGACTGGGCTGCACAAAGTCTGTCCTGAATCACCTTGACCTTGTCCATTGCATCCTGGACCATCTCGGTACCTAGCAGTCTGACCTCGCCCAGCTCGAACCAACCCATGGGAGACCTGCACCTCCTACCATATAGAGACTCATACGGTGCCATCCTAAATAATGGACCGATAGCTATTGTTATAAGCAAACTCTGCCAGTGGCAAGAAATGATCCCATGAACCTCCAAACTCAATCACGCACGCACGGAGCATATCCTCCAAAATCCGAATAGTACGCTCAGCCTGGCCATCCATCTCGGGGTATAACGCTGTGCTCAGCTCCAACCGAGTGCCTAAGTCCTGCTGTACGGCTCTCCAGAACCGTGAAGTGAACTGAGTGCCTTTATCTGAAATGATGGAAACTGGAATACCATGCAGCCAAACTATCTCCCTGATGTAGATCTCCGCCAACCGCTCTGGTGAGTGAGTAGTGCTCACCGGTACGAAATGGGCGGACTTGGTCATCCGATCCACAATGACCCAAATGGAATCAAACTTCCTCATAGTCCGTGGAAGCCTAGATACAAAGTCCATGGTGATGCGCTCCCATTTCCACTCTGGAATCGCCATCTGCTGCATTAACCCACCTGGACGCTGACGGTCTCTGATATGCTGACAGTTGAGACATTGAGCTACATAACTCACAATATCCTTCTTCACCCTCTTCCACCAGTAATGCCGTCTCAAGTCCCGATACATCTTTGCAGCACCCAGATGAATAGAGTACCGTGAGCTGTGGGCCTCCTCTAGTATTAACTCCCGAAGCCCATCTACATTGGGCATGCAAATCCGGCCTTTGCATCCTCATAACTCCATCATCCCCGATGGTAACATCTCGAGCATCACCACGCCGAACTCTATCCTGGAAGACAAGCAAATGAGCGTCGTCGAACTGACGCTCCCCGATGCGATCAAATAGAGAAGGCCAAGAAACCACACAGGCCAGAACCTGGCTGGGCTCCGAAAGATCCAGTCTAACAAACTGCCTGGCTAAAGCCTGAACATCCATCGCCATAGGCCTCTCCGAAGCTGGTAGATATGCCAAACTCCCCAAACTCTCCGCTAGGTGACTCAATGCATCGGAAACTACATTGGCCTTGCCCGGATGATAGAGAATAGTAATATTATAGTCCTTCAACAGCTTCAACCATCTCCTCTGACGCATGTTCAGGTCCTTCTGCTTAAAAAAGTGCTGCAAGCTCCGATGATCAGTGTAGATCACATAAGGAACCCCATAAAAGTAATAACGCCAAATCTTCAAGGCGTGGACAATGGCAGCTAGCTCCAAATCATGAACAGGGTAGTTCTTTTCATGTACCTTCATCTATCTAGATGCATAGGCAATCACCCTACCATCCTGCATCAATACTGTACCGAGTCCAACTCGTGAGGCACCATAATATACTGTATAGGACCACGAACCTGTAGGCAACATAAAGATAGGGGACGATGTCAAAGCCGTCTTAAGCTTCTGAAAGCTCGCCTCAAACTCCTCTATCCACTGGAAAGGGGCACCCTTTTGGGTCAACCTGGTCATAGGTGCTACGATCGAAGAGAATCCTTCTACGAAGCGACGGTAATAACCCGCCAAGCCAAGGAAACTGTGAATCTCAATAGCTGAGAAGGGTTTGGGTCAACTATACACGGCCTCCACCTTCCTCGGATCCACTCGAATACCATCGCTCGACACCACGTGGCCTAGAAATGCCACTGAACTCAGCCAAAATTCACATTTAGAGAACTTTACATATAACTGCTTCTCTCTTAGAGTCTGAAGTACTATCCTCAGATGTTGCTCGTGCTCTTCCCGATTTCGGGAATATACTAGAATATAATCAATGAAAACAATCACGAACGAGTCCAGATATGGCCTGAACACACTGCACATCAAATGCTTAAAAGCTGTTGGGGCATTAATCAGCCCGAAAGACATGACGAGGAACTCGTAGTGACCATACCGAGTCCTGAAGGCAGTCTTCGGAATATCTGGCTCCCGAATCTTCAGCTGATGATAACCAGAGCGCAAATCAATCTTGGGGAACACCAGTGCGCCCTGTAGCTGGTCAAATAAATCATCAATACGTGGCAAAGGATATCGGTTCTTCACTGTAACTTTGTTCAACTGACGATAGTCAATACATATACACATAGAACCGTCGTTCTTCTTCACAAATAACACGGGAGCACCCCAAGGCGAAACACTGGGTCGAATGAAACCCTTACCCGATAACTCCTGTAACTGATCCTTCAGTTCCTTTAACTCAGGAGGAGCCATACGGTACGGAGGAATAGAAATGGGCTGAGTGCCCGGCAATAAATCAATACCAAAATCAATATCTCTGTCGGGCGGCGTGCTCGAGAGATCAGCTGGGAATACATAAGAGAAATCACGTACCACTGGAACGGAATCAATAGAAGGAGTGTCAGTACTGACATCTCGCACATAAGCTAGATAAGCAGCACATTCCTTCTCAACCATACGCTGAGCTTTGAGAAAGAAAATAACATGGCTGGGGGTTTGATCTAGAGTACCACTCCACTCAATACGTGGAATGCCTGGCATACCCAGCGTCACAGTTTTGCCGTGACAATCAAGAATAGCATAATGGGGCGACAACCAGTCCATACCTAGAATAATATCAAAATCGACCATCCCGAGCAACAATAGATCCGCTCTGGTCTAAAAAAAACAAATAGTAACCAAACACGACCGATACACACGGTCATCAGCCAAAGAATCTCCCACCATAGTAGAAACATAAATGGGGGCACTCAAAAAATCCTGAGGCACACCCAGATGTGAAGCAAAATAAGAGGACACATATGAAAATGTGGAACCGGGATAAAATAGAACCGATGCCTCTCTGTGATGAACCAAAATAATACTTGTGATAACAGAATCAGAGGCAACAGCTACAGCACGATCAGGAATAGCATAAAATCTGGCCTGACCCCTCTCTCTAGGGCAGCCTTTGGCATCCTGATCCATGCCCCTAGCTGGCTGGGCAGGTGGAGTGGCAACTAGGGCTGGAATGATGGCCTGCTAGCCCTGTGAACCACGCTGAGGCTGCGAAGTCTGAGAAGGTGCTCCTCTCCTACGCTTGGGGCACTCCCTAACCAGATGGCGAGTATCCCCGCACTCAAAACAAACTCTAGGAGGACGCGGTGGCTGTGACTGACCGGCCTCGCCCCCACTAGTCTGACCCCTGGAGGTACCCCGCGCATGAGGCACACTGGAAACTGGGGGAGCATAACAAGATTCTTGAGGTGCTGGAAGAGCTGGAGTACTACCGGCTGTTGATAATGCTGAATGAACTGGACGTCTGGAATAACCCCTGCCAAAACGACCGGCTGCAGAAATGCGGGAACCAGAGAAATGGCCCGACTCACGAGACCGCTTGGCCTCCCTCTGTCCCCGTTCTCTAGGGAGCATACTCTCGATCTTCCTGGCAATGCTCACTGCCTACTGATATGGTATATCTGTCTCCAATTCCCTAGCCATGCTGGACCAAATTGGCAGAATAAGGCCCTTAATAATCTCCGTTCTCTCTCCCGGACCGTGGCTACCAAGGCCGGTGCATGCCTGGAAAGACGGGTGAAACTAATAGCATACTTCGATACTGTCATTGGCCCTGACGCAACCGATCAAACTCCGATCACCAAGAATCCCTAAGGCTCTAGGGAACAAACTCTCTAAAAAACATATCAGAAAAATGCGTCCAGGTTAATGAAGCAGACTCATCTGGACTATCCAACTTATACGTGCGCCACCAATCATATGCGGCCCCATGAAGCTGAAAAGCAGTGAAGGAAACCCCACCAGTCTCCACTATCCCGATGGTACAAATGATACGATGACACTCCTCCAGAAAGCCCAATACATCATCTGTAGCCAAACCACTGAACACTGGAGGATAATATTTCTTGAACCTCTCTAATCTATGTTGCTCATCCTCAGAGGCAGCTGGCCCACCTCTGGGCTGTACTGGGGCGGAATGAGGCATAGCAATAATCTCTGGAACATGCTCCACGGGCACTCGCTGCTCAGGTGTGGCGGTTGCGGGAGTCTGGGCCCCTCCCTCGGCCTGAGATGTTGCTGCAGTGAGAGGAAGTAACCCTGCCTGAGCTAAAGTAGTGTACATGCTCATGAACTGGGCGAGGGTCTCCTGGAGTGCTGGAGTAGTAGCAGCTGTAGTCGATGTACCAGGTGCATGGCTCCAACCTGATCCACCGGTGGTACCTTAGCGGCAGTGCGCGTGGGTGATGTGGCTGCACCTCGGGCGTGTCCTCGTCCTCTACCACGTCCCCGGCCTCTTGCGGCGGCAGAAGGGGGCGCGTGTGCCTGATCCTCGCGAGTAGCACGTGCCCGCACCATCTGTGAGAGAATAGAAAGAAGAAGTTTAGATTTGGTGCCAAAAATGTAGCACGACAAGAAATCCAAAAGAATTGAAGAGTTTCCTAAATAGTTACATAGCCTCTCGTAGATAAATACAAACGTCTCCGTATCGATCAGCGAGACTCTAAGTAACTGGTCTGTGTCCTGTGACTCCTATGAACCTAGGGCTCTGATATCAACTTGTCACGACCCTAGTTCACCAATCGTGAACCTGTCATGACGACACCCAGTCTTCGCGACTAGGTAAGCCTAACACGATGCGGATTATACTATTTCATGAACAAAGGGATAAGATAACAGCAGAAATAATACAAATGAAATGTAATAAGTGTCGCTCGACACATACACTTCGCCAAAACACACTAAATAATATACTGCCAAGACCTAGAAACCCACGGGCAACACAGACTAAAAGAAGAGTACAACTGTGGCTCTATACATCAGGAGTGTCTAAACAATGAGAGTAAGGGAAAATAACTACTATAACTAATGAGAGTAGAAGGGGACTCTCCGGATCCGCGGACATAGTGGATCATACCCTTCACGGCGAGCAAGCTCGCTGCGGTTTGGACCCTTGGTAGTGATTTAAGTTTCAAAAATTTAAAGAATTAATTTTTCCAAAAAAGTGTCGATTCTGCGGTCAGGAATGCGACCGCAGATCTGCTATGCGGACCACATTCCTGCTATAGAGCTTAACATAATGTTTTCAAAAATGGTGTTTAAAATGCGGTCGATATGCGATCGTAGAATGGATATGCAGGGGAGACCTACATGCCCCATGTGTGGGAGATTTCATACAGAGACCTGCTACCTTGACATCTCGGTGTGCTTCATGTGCGGGATGAGAGGTCACATTCAGCGGAACTGTCGTGCACCCAGTTAGTGTATGGATAGGGGATCTGCTCAGTCGTCTAGTTCTTTGGCTGCTACATCGTCAGCGCGTCGTCCAGCATCAGCAGGGCATGGTGGAGCTAGGGGTGGAGCTTATGATAGGGGTGGACCTAGCCGATTTTATGCGTTGAGTGGCCGCCATAGTGCTGAGGCTTCTCCAGATGTTGCCACAGGTATCTTATCTGTTCAGAATATTGATCGCTATGCCCTCACTGATCTAGGGTCTTCCTTGTCTTATGTCACCCCGTTCATTGTTTCAAGTTTTGGGGTAGAACCCGAACAGCTTCATGAGCCGTTTATCGACTCCGGTTGGTGATTCTATTACAGCCTTACGAGTCTATAAGAATTGTGTTGTTACGGTGAGTGGTCGTGTTACCACAACCGATCTTATTGAGCTTGGGATGGTTGATTTTGATGTAATCATGGGGATGGATTGGCTCTATTCGTGCTTTGCCAAGCTTGACTGTCGGACGACAATCATGAGGCTCGAGTTCCCTAACAAGCCAGTTATTGAATGGAGAGGAAATGGTGTAGTGCCAAGGGGTAGGTTTATTTCCTACCTTAAGGTTTCCAAAATGATTAAGAAGGGGTGTATCTATCATTTGGTCCGGGTAACGGAAACCACCTCAGATGTGCTTACCCTCGAGTTCGTGCCAATTGTGAATGAATTTCCTGAGGTATTTCCGGATGAGCTTCCAGGCATTCCTCCGGATAGGGAGATTGACTTTGGGATCGATATATTGCCGGATACTCGGCCAATATCCATTCCACCATATAGAATGGCGCCAGCAGAGTTAAGGGAGTTAAAGGAGCAACTGAGGGATTTATTAGAGAAAGGGTTCATGCGATCGAGTGTGTCGCTGTGGGGCGCTCCGGTTCTCTTTGTCAGAAAGAAGGATGGGTCACTTCGAATGTGTGTTGATTATCGGCAGCTCAACAAAGTCACCATCAAGAATAAATATCCTTTGCCTCGAGTGGATGATCTATTTGACCAATTGCAATGAGCAAAGTTCTTCTCTAAAATTGATCTACGGTCCGGGTACCACCAGTTGAAGATCAGGGAGAAGGATATTCCTAAGACCCCTTTCAGAACTCGTTATGGTCACTTCGAGTTTTTGGTCATGTATTTTGGGCTAACCAATGCCCCAGCAGCTTTCATTGACCTTATGAATCGGGTTTTCAATCCATTCCTAGATTCCTTCGTAATTGTATTCATTGACGACATCCTCATCTACTCTCGGAGTAGGGAAGATCATGCTATTCACCTCAGAGCAGCATTGCAGACCCTTCTTCAGCATCAATTGTACACTAAGTTCTCAAAGTGTGAGTTTTGGTTGGAATTCGTAGACTTTCTAGGGCATGTCATTTCCAGTGAAGGGATTCAGGTGGATCCTCAGAAGATTGCAGTAGTGAAAGATTGGACTAGACCCACGACCCCTACAGAGATTCGTAGCTTCCTAGGTTTGGCAGGGTACTATCGGAGGTTTGAAGAGGTATTCTCAACCCTTGCCTCCCCATTGACTATATTGACGTAGAAGGCAGTTAAGTTCCAGTGGTCCGATGCATATGAGAAAAGTTTCCAAGAATTAAAGTAAAGACTGACCTCAGCACTAGTATTAGCCTTTGTAGAAGGCACAGATGGATTTGTGGTTTATTGTGATGCCTCCAGATAGGTTTGGGGTGTGTATTGATGCACCGCGGAAAGGTCATAGCTTATGCTTCCAGGCAGCTCAAGAACCATGAGAAGAATTATCCAACGCATGATTTGGAGCTTGCAGATGTTGTGTTTGCCTGGAAAATATGGCGGCACTATCTTTATGGGGTTCATGTAGATATGTTCTTAGACCACAAGAGCCTCCAGTATTTGTTCAAGCAGAAGGAGCTGAATCTGAGACAGCGGTGGTGGTTAGAATTGCTCAAGGACTATGATATGAACATATTGTACCATCCAGGGAAGGCAAATGTGGTAGCCGATGCTCTTAGTCGAAAATCCATGTGTAGTTTGGCTCACTTGGGTATGGATCAGAGACCCCTGGCTCGAGAGGTTTACCAGTTAGCCAATTTAGGGGTTCGTATCTCGGCATCAGACGAGGGGAATGTTATGGTGCATAATGGAGCAGAATCATCATTGGTTGCGGAAATAAAGGAAAAGCAGTTTATGGATCCTGCATTGGTTCGGGTGAAGGAAGCAGTTATAAATGACAAGACCTCAGCATTTGTACTCAGCAGCAAGGATGATGTATTGCGGTGTCAAGGTAGACTATGTGTTCCGGACGTGGACGAGCTTCGGGAAAGAGTGATGGTAGAGGCTCATATTTCTAGGTATTCGGTGCACCCAAGTTCCACGAAAATGTATCATGATCTCAAGGAGATTTATTGGTGGAATGGTATGAAGAGGGATGTGGCAAGCTTTGTAGCTAAATGCCCAAACTGTCAGCAAGTGAAGGCCGAGCATCAACTGCCCGGTGGATTAACTCAGCTTATAGAAATACCAAGGTGGAAATGAGAGATGATCAATGTGGATTTCATGGTAGGGTTACCTCGCACTCAGCATAAGTTCGACTCAATAAGGGTTATAGTGGATCGACTCACCAAATCAGCTCACTTCCAGCCAGTCAAGTCCACTGACACTGCGGAGCAATATGCAAGGTTGTACATCAAGGAGATAGTAAGGCTTCATGGCACTCCACTTTCTATTATCTCGGATCGCGAGGCTAAGTTCACAACTAATTTTTGGAAGAAGTTTCAGCAATGTTTGGGAACTCAGGTGAATCTCAGCACAGCTTTCCATCCGCACACCGCCGGTCAGGCCGAGCGGATTATTCAGACACTTGAAGATATGTTGCGGGCTTGTGTCTTAGATTTCAAAGGTAATTGGGATGAACACTTTCCACTAATAGAATTTTCTTATAATAACAGCTTTCATTCTAGCATTCAGATGGTCCCGTTTGAGGCACTGTACGGGAGAAGGTGTAGGTCGACAATCGGGTGGTTTGAGGTAGGTGAAGTGGAATTGCTAAGGCCAGATCTGGTGTACGAAGCTATGGAAAAAGTTAAGGTTATTAGGAGAGGACGAAAACTGCACAGAGTCGCCAAAAATCCTACACAGACGTTCGCCGAAGAGATTTGGAGTTTCAAGTCGATGATTGTGCTTGAGGGTATCTCCTATGAAGGGAGTCATGCGATTCGAAAAGAAAGGGAAATTGAGTCCTAGGTATGTTGGGCCATATCGGATCATTGAAAGGATTAGTCAAGTTGCTTATAGGCTGGATTAGCCTCCTGAGATGTCATCAATGCACCCGGTGTTCCATGTGTCCATGTTGAAGAAAGTGATTGGAGATCCATCCACCATCATGCCGGTCGAGGCTATTGAGGTTAATGAAGATTTGTCATCTGAAGAAGTTCTGGTAGCCATCCTTGATAGGCAAGTACGTAAGTTGAGAAATAAGGAAGTTGCCTCTGTCAAAGTATTGTGGCAAAGTCAACAAGTTGAGGAGGCCACGTGGGAAGCAGAAAAAGAGATGAAGGAAAAGTACCCCCATTTGTTTGATCAAGATTAAAAGAAATTAGGCAATCCTTCTACTCCTAGTAACTATCGTCTTGTCCAAGTTGTTTCCATCTTAGTGTTAGTAAAGTTTCCATCATTTTGTAATGAGTTATATGTGTTGTTACCTTAGGTCACTTAAACCTTTCTTGACAAATGGAAACCTTATAAAGATTCATGTGTTAAATAAACAACTAATGGTAAGTGTAGATCGATAATTGTTTGTTTATGTGTACATGGCGTATTAAGATAGTTAAATAAGGTAAGAACTCATTGAAGTGACTAGAGTATGTGCAATTGTAACAATGTGATGGAATATGTGCAGTCATTGAGGTAAGAAAGTGTATACAAGCTGTGGAAGGTGTTGTAATTATATATTGTTGTTTGGTAATGTGTTTCGGGGGCCCTCTGACAGGTGGATATGTCCATAATACAAAGGAAACTCTGAAAAATTTTCTAAAATATAAGAGTTAGTTAAAATTTTGACAGTTTACACATCATGTCTTTCAAAAACAACTTATTTTTCAAAATCCTCATTCGAGGACGAATGATCTTAAGGGGGGAGAATGTAAGGCCCCGTAAAGTTTTTGTGCTTAAAAACCTAGTAGTTGTGGTGTCATGGTCCGAATAATGTGTTAGGAATGTATAGAATTCTTCGCGGCGATCTTTCTTGCTGCGGTTCGGACCCTTGGTAGTGATTTAAGTTTCAAAAATTTAAAGAATCAATTTTTCCAAAAAAGTGTCGATTCCGCGATCAGGAATGCGACCGCAGATCTGCTATGCGGACCGCATTCCTGCCGCAGAGCTTAATAGAATGTTTTCAAAAATGGTGTTTAAAATGCGGTCGATATGCGATCGCAGAATAGATCTGCAGACCGCAGATCTACCGCATAATTTCTCGAGAATTTTGGGTGTCAAATTTGCGGTGCATTCTGCGACCGCAGATCAAGAATGCGGACCGCATTTTTGTCGCATTCCGTAACAAAACCTGTGAAAATTTTGAGGCAATTCTACGGTCATTATGCGGAGCGCATGTTGATTCTGCGATCGCAGATGCGACCGCATAATTGACTCGGCCCAGATTTTTGTAAATTTTTTACCCGACCCCTTCTTTAACAAAACACCTCTCTCCTTCATTTTTAACATGTCTTCTTTCCAAAATTAGAGAGAGAAGAGAGGGGTTTTAGAGAGAGAAGTCTATCATCTTAAAGAATTGTTCCAAACATTTAGTCCAAAGGATCCTAGGGCCAAGATTCAACTTCCCCAATCATTTCAAGGTAAAAACCCTAGCTATTTTCTATGATTTTCAGTTTTTAAAATGGGTAAAGAGAAGTTTGCATATAATAGCTTTTGATAATGGAATTTTACACTCATGCATGATTTTTTAACTTGAGTTTTAGTAAAAAGGAAGTGAATAGACGTAATAGTCTGCAAAACAAGGTCGGCAAAGATAGGATAACTTGGGTAAGCATAAAGTAGGAGGTTAAAGGAAGAAAACTCGACACCAGGTATGTATGGCTAATTTTGATTATTGTAAAATTGCCCATATGTGTTAAATGTGTTTTGGCATGTGTTCAATTGAGAGATTGGATGAAATTCTTTGATTTCATTGTTGGATATTCAATTAATGTTGAACTACGTGTGGTGTGGTATGAAATATGAATTGAAAGATAAAAAGGGAACCGAAATTGGTAAAGAATTGGGAACAATCATTGTGATGGCATATATGGTTTATTGTGGAAGGAATTGAAACCCTTGAATTGTGGTAAATTGTTGAACATACTTGTGTGGGTACTCTCGAATATGAAAACATGGTAATTTGGTTGTGATATCAGTTTGAAAAGTATTTAAGAATATGAACTGAATTGTAAGTTGCTTATTTGAACTTGTTGTAATTTTTGTGTAGTGCCTTATTTGTTGTTTGTGATTGTTGTGTTTGAAACTGTACGGTGGGATCGGGTTGCGTGCCGCAACACGAATAAATAAGGTGTGGGTTGGGGTGATAAGGGTGGCCTAGGTAATAAGGGTGGACGAGGTAATAAGGATGGAAAGCGATCGAAATCGCTATTGAAAATTAATATAAAATCATTGATGTGAAATTGTGAAAGGAGACTGCAGGAGAGTTTGCAACTTGTGGGGCACTGATTGCCCCTTTGTTTGACTACTTGTGTTTATCATGATTGACTGGTTGTTGTCCTCCTTGTTGGTCTTAAATTTTGCTATGTGTTGAGAACTATTTGAAATGAGGAAAACATGGTTGGCTGGCTTATTAGTTCTTGATGTAATTTACTATTGTCTTATCATCGTGATTACCTGTTTAATGGCTTGAGTTTACTTGGGACAAAGTTTGTCCATACATACCAGTACAATTCTAGTGTACTAACGTCCCTTTTGCCAGGGGCGCTACATTCGTGTTATGATTGTAGGTAGATCAGTAGCAGGCACTTCAGCTCATTTGCAGTAGTATTCTTCATCTTCCACTGCCCGTTTTGGTGAGCCCCTTTCTTCCTCGGGGCCCTGTGTGGCTCATGCCACTTTTATTTTAGACTACATTTTGGATTTTGTAAGGTATAGCCGGAGCCTTGTAACCGGCAAGTATTGTATTCCCTTTTTTATCCTAGAGGCTCTGTAGACATGTAAACTGTGGGATTCTAGTCTTATGTATATATTATGTCGGGCGTTGTAATAACTATAAACTTGTTAATGAATCACTCGCATGGTTATGTTTGTATATTGTGAAATCAATTATAATTGGTAAGATATTTGGTTAATAAGGGACAATTAACACAGGGGTAACGCGTGGGAATGAAAGGCACCCAGGTCCGCTTGACTAGGGCTACCCGGTTAGGCGCCAGTCATGTCCCTCGATTTGGGGCGTGACAGAAATCACCAAATCAAAGCGAATTCAAGCCTAAGTTTCATCCTAAACTTCCGAAACCAACATGCTATCAAAAACCCGACCAAACGATGTCCGAATGACCTAAAAATTTGCAGACATATCCAAAATCATCTAACGAAGCTACTGCAACTGTCAGAATTCCATTCCGACGCTCGTATCAAAATCTCACCTATCGATCAGATTTCCTAAAATTTCAAACTTCGACATTTCAAGCCTAATTGAGCTACAGACCTCAAAAATACATTCCGAATACACTCCCAACCCCAAAATCACCTAACGAAGCTAATGGAACCATCGAATTTCCGTTCTAAGGTCATCTTAATAGTGTTCCGAATACGGGCCATTTTCCAACTATAAAGCTCTCATTTAGGAACTAAGTGTCCCAAAACACTCCAAATTCTAGAACCGAACCTCCCGGAAACTACAATAGCAGAAATGAACTTAGGCGAACAGTTAAATTGGGGATCGGGGCGTATATTTGAAAAACGACCGGCCGGGTCGTTACAAAAGATCTCTTTTTGAAAATTCATTTACAACCAATAGTCATGGCTCTTTTCATTTTACAAGTGTCCTATATATTTTTAAGTGGCTTCTTACATAAAGCCTTTTCAACAAATACTCTTAGATAATTGGTACATTGTAAGAGTTTTTTTATGTGGTATTGATTTAAAAACATTTATTTGACAAATGGCTCTGCTAAGCCAAGTGTCATTTTGCATGGCATGTGTTGTCATCTTGCATGAAAGAGAATTGACAAGTAAGTAAGACACTTGTAATGAAACTAAACTCATTTTCATGTTATAAATAGGATGATCATTGACCATCATATTCACTCAATTCTTAACCAATAATTTATCTAGCTAATCATGACTTTCTTCCTAGTCTTCTTTGTGAATTATCCAACACATAAAATATTTTCATCTTCTCTTCTTTCTCGGTAACTATTTTGTACAAATTCAAAACTTCCAACCATAAGTGCACGTGGTTTGAGGTACTGTGAAACCTTGGGGAACGACTGGTCTTAAAGATTTGCATTCAGTCGGATCGAAATCACTTTCAAGGCAATGGCTTACCACGATATAGTAATTTTGATAAGTTGTTATTCTTTCCTTCTTGTTCTTAGTCAATAACATCTATCCTTTTTTCTTACAAAATTTCCTTGGGCGTTAAAGTTAATGCCAAAGGGAATAGTCATAAATGAAGGAGGAATTTTTATAAAGCCTAATTACTAACTATAATTTGCCCGATTATTGTGACGACCTAAAGGGTCATCCCCTTTTTTCCTCATTTGTCCCGCGCTTTCGAGGTCTTGAAAACATCATTCTATATTGCCTCGATTTACATGCATAGTCCGGGCATGTAGCCGAAAAGATTTTGTGCTAGAATATATGAATTCTATGAAAACTTTAAAGAAATTTGATATTAATGTTGATATAGTTGACTTCGGTCAACATTTTTGGTAAACGGACCCGGACCCGAGATCGAATGGTCCCAGAAGGTCCGTAGGAAAATATGGGACTCGGGCATGTGTTCGGAGTCGAATTCTGAGGCCTAGAGCCCAAGATATGAAATTTTCTGTTAAATTGGTTTTACTGAAATTATTAAATGAAAATGGATTAAATGACCATGGTATCGGGCTCATATTTTGGTTTCGACGCCCGGTACAATTCTTAAATATTATTTAAGTACTTCCTGCAAAGTTTGACGACATTTGAACGTCGTTTGATGTGTTTTGAATCTTGAGTTCCAAATTTGAAAGTTTATGAAGTTAAAGGAAGAAAATCATGAATTTGAGGTTTGATCTTATGAAAATGATGTTATATTGGCGATTTGATCGCACGAGCAAGTTCGTAGTATGTTTTTGAAGTTGTGTGCATATGTGGTTTGAAGCCCGAGGGCTCGGGCAAAGATTTGATAGGCCGTTAGAGCAGATTTTAAAAAATAACACAGCTGGTATTTTCCCCCAGCTGATATCTTCGCAATTGCGAGATGACCCATATTTAGCCTTGGTTCGCAGATGCGAACCAAACTTCACGAATGCAAAGTTGGCAGGAAAATGCCTTGACTCGCAAATGCGAATGTTACCTCACAAATGCGAAGCCTTCAGGAAACACACACAAGTTAGCAAATGCAACCAATATGTCGCAAATGCGAGGACCACAACTTTCAACTTAGTTCACATATGCGAACTTATTCTAGCAAATGCGAGGGCCACAGTCAAAACCTGCTAAGTTCGCAATTGCGAACAAATGTTCGCATTCCCATATTAGAAGCTGTGCAATCTGATACTTAAACGAATTTTAAATCCTTTTTCACTATTCTTTCAAAACCCAACACACCAGACACAATTCTCCAAGAACAAGATCACTCCAAATCACTTGTAAGTCACTTTTTACTTAGTTCTTTCAATTCCTAACATCATTAAACATGTTTTCCAAGAGAAATTAAAGGTTTTCATGGTGGAAATTGTTGTTTTTGGGTAGAACCTAGTTTTTCATAAATTGGGGAATTGGACCTCGATTTGAGGTCCGATTTCGAAAAATATAATATAATTGAACTCGTGAGGGAATGGGTGAGAAGATTTTGGTCCAAACCCCGAGTTTCGACCACGTGGGACCAGGGGCGTTTTGGGAAATTTTGGGTTAAACTTTGAGTAAACCATTTTAAGCATCCAAACCAATTTACATAGTATTTATTAAAGTAATTGAACCAATTATGACTAGATTCGAGCAAGTGGAAGGTTGAAATTCGAGGTAAAGCTATAATTGAAGGATAATTGGACTTCAAGGCTTAGAGGTAAGTGTTTGACCTATCCTAGCTTTAGGGAATAGGATTTAATGTGCTAATTGCTATATGATCGAGTGCGGTGTATAGGCTGTGGTGACGAGCATCTATATACTGGCATCTAGCATGACTGTGAGTCGTTTGTTGGCATATATTGTGAGTTAATATGGGATGTTTAAGTTAAAATCTTGAACCGTTGCCGGGTTGCGAAGTTGATTATTGTTTTCCCTTGTCGGGACTTTATTGTGAAGTTGATTATTATTTCCCTTGCCGGGACTCTATTATGAAGTTGATTATTGTTTCCCTTGCCGGGACTTTATTGTGAATTTGATTATTGTTTTCCCTTGCCGGGACTTTACTGTGATGATTATTGTGTCCCTTGCCGGGACGGTTCATATTAATTGTTTCATTCTATTGCCCTTAATTGTGATTGTTATTTGGGTGAGGAAGAGTGATAATGCACGAAGGGTGATGTCGTGCCTTGTTTATTGATTATGCACAAAGGATCATGTCGTGCCTTGTTTATTGATTATGCACGAAGGATCATGACGTGCCTTGTTTATTGATTATGCACGAAGAATCACGTTGTGCCTTGTTTTATTGATTATGCATGAAGGATCATGTCGTACCTTGTTTTACTGATTATCCATGAAGGAACATTCCGTGTCATGGATGTGAGGATGAGAGTAAAATCATGAAGGGTGATGCCGTGCACTTTTATTTGATTATTTGGTGAGGATGAGAGTAAAAGCATGAAGGGTGATGCCGTGCATCTATTTGAATTTCTTGTTTTGGTAATAGCTGTTTTACTACACTCTAATTCTCTTTACTGATTTATTATATGTTGCTGATTGGGTTCCCCCAGCATGATACTCCTTTGTTAATTGTGTTACTTGATAATCCTGTTATTTTATGGTATATACATATATAGAACTTCACATGTTTATGTGAGTGTCTGGTCCTAGGCTTATCACTACTTCACTGGGATAGGCCAGACACTTACCAGCACATGGGGTCGGATTGTGCTGATACTGCACTTTTGTGCATTTTTGCACAGGTCCAGGGTTCGTGCAGGAGCAGTAGCAACAGTAGAGTATTTGTGGGATTTCTATGCTTCCGAGACCGAGGTAGCTTGCAGGCGTCCTCAGGCTCGGCGTCTCTTCTATTTATTTTGTTATTGTTGTGGTCTCATTGTTCCGAGACAGACGGTTGTTAATTATTTTCTTTCAAACCATTATTTGTAGTATTCCTTAGTAGTTCGTGAGTTGGTGACTTCACATCTTGGGTAAAGGGTTATATCAGTTGTTTTATATTATTATTATTCATCTCTTATTCGAAAGACTTCCGCGTTTAACAAACTGAGTAATTATTTATTGCCATTAAATATGAGAACAAAAATGATGGTATGAACAGGAAAATGTTGAATGAATTGGCTTGCCTGGCTACCACGAGTAGGCGCCATCACGATCCCGATGGTGGGGGAAATATGGGTCGTGACAAGTTAGTATTAGAGCTCTAGGTTACATAGGTCTCACCACTCACGAACAAGCTTAGTAGAGTTTGAGGGGTAGGTACGGAGACGTCTGTACTTGTCCTCCAGAGTCTATTGAGTTAGGAAAAAAGTCTCTCATTTTTTTTTTCTTGTCGTGCGATTTGTTTCTCAAATACTGATTGAATTTCTATTTTGTCCTTTTGCAGATGGTGAGGACACGCGCTTCT